>LNAC01000035.1:4747111-4773802 GCA_002007465.1 Ailurus styani | reverse complement strand
CCTGTGGCTCGCGGGGGCCGGGGTGGGGGGTGTGTCCCGGGCTGCTCGGTGGAGCCGCTGAGCTCCCTGCCGGTGTTTTCCTGCAGATTCCTCGGTTGCGCGGCTCTCCCTTTCCCCGGGTGTGTGCCCGTGTTGAATGTTTCTCACAAAGTCTCTGCTCCTCCGTGTGCGTGTGTCTCCGGCTTTCTCCTTGGGGTGTCTCTAGCTCTCTAACCGTTTCTGGTCCACGTTCATGAGCTGTGTGTGCTGGGATCTTAGACTCCAAGAACCGTTCCCTCCTCCCTCTTTGTGCGGTTTCTGCCCGCCTTCACCCTCCGGACTGGGCAGGCCTGGGAAGGGAGAGCCACCTCTCTGGAGAGGGCAGCAGGAACTGCCAGATCCTGGGCCGGTCCGACAAACTGGGTGCTGGCCGCCCTCCCTGCTTCGACTGTGGCCACTGCAGCCAGGGGCTCTCCGTCAGCCGTCGGTTTGTCCGGAGCGTCATGGGTGGGGACCAACCAGCCCCTCTGCCTGGGCGGGCAGCAGGGGGGAGGGATGGGATCCTCGGGTACCCTGGCAGGGAGGGGAGCATCTGGGGAGACTCTGCCTCATCCCACCTTAGGGAACTCAGGTTCTTGCCTCAGGGAGGTCAGCGGGGTAAATCTGGGGGCTGAAGGAGACCAGTGCTCTTCAAGGCAAGCCCGGGCAGGTGAATTTGGGGAGCGGGTTCAGGAGAGGCCGGGGTCTCCTGCCCATCCTAGAGGTTGGGCCTGACAACTTAGGGGGTTTTGAAGCTGTGCGGAGCCTCCCTGATGCCCACCTCCGCCGTCCGGTCCCTACTGTTGCCTGCCGGCCTGCTTCCCCAGCACAGGTGCATCAGTAAAGCGGAGGGAGGCTCTGAGCCTGGATGTGCAGACCTCCTCATTCATCTTGCTTTTCCCCTCTTGGGAACGCCGGTCCCAAACTTGCCATCTGCAGGCTTGCCCTCCTGGGTGGTGGTAGAAGTGTTCAGGCCCTGAAGATTGGAGCCCTACTCCCAGGTGTGGGACGCAGGGCAACGGACTTCCCTTCACTGGGCTGCCTTGGTCTGCCTGTCTGTAAATTGCTCATCCTTGAGGGTTGCAGAGGGGATTAATTAAAATCAGGTAGAATGGAAACTCCAGAAGGGCAAAGATTATCTGTTTTGTTCCCTGCTAAATCCCCAGCAGCTGGAACAGTGCCTGGCAGTCCATTAATATTTGTAAAATAAATTAATGAATCAGTTATTTGGCAACTCCTGGCTCACAGTCGAAACACCCTCCTTTATATACTTTAAGGAATAGAAAATGCCAAGAAATGATGACACTTTTCCGAAGATTTTTTTTCCTGCTTGTTCATTTTTAAATTTTAAACGAGGACTTTCTTTATTCTTAAAAAGTAATAGACATCCGTTGCAAAAAATGAATCAATAAATAATCCAACAGAGCAGAACATAAAAGGTACAGTTCCTTCTGAGCCCAGCCCCACACCCCCAAGGTAACCCCATTTTGCAGTCTGCCCCTTTCTCTGCTGCGGGTGCAAACAATGGTGAGCTTTGGGCAGCATTTACTAGGTGTCAGGTGCCTTTGTAAGCCCTTTTCCATGCATTAATTTATTCAACACTTGCCCAAAGTTCTACTGTTAGGAGCCAGGCTTTGAAGGCAGGCAGCTGGCCAGCATACTCTCTTGCCTTCTTCATTATAAAATATAAGTAGTTCGGGCTGAGAGCAGTCGGGGTCCCTCAGGAGGTCCTTATTCCTCCCTGCCTCCCACTCATCTGCCTCCAGAGCTCTCTCCAGCTAAGTTCACTCGGCCCTTCCACTTAGAGGGTGCTCCAGCCTCCGGGCTCCGGAGTTAGGCGAGACCTGGGTGGGATTCGGATTCTCCTACAACTTGGCTGGGTGGCCTCAGGGCACTTGTGGGAGTTACGTGAGATAATTGGGAGGGGGGTGCTCCGAGGAGGGACTTGGAAATTGCTCTCTTGCTTCTGTTGCTCTGCTGGGGCGGATGGCAGAGTGGGTCCCTTCAGCTGTAACCCCCAGGAGCCTCTGCTGCCTGACGGCTTCTCGAAGGCTGGGCTCCACCAGCGTGACATCATCCAAGAGAGAAGGGAGACTGTTTTCCCACCCAGTGGAAAGACGCCAAGAAGGAAAAGGCTGTTCACTGTTTTTCAGCGGCAAACTTTAGAAGAGGAACTGTCATTTCTCCTCTTTCGAACAGGGTTTGATCATTACAGTAAAACAGGCTAGTTCTAGACACTCTTCTGTAGTTGGGATAGACTTGCTGTGGGTGAGGGATTAAGGTGAGTGTGTCCTGGGGGGTAGGAGGAGCAAGTGGGGGCTTTACCATTTGGGTGGACAAGAGTAGGGACAGGGCTCTGGAGTTTGATAGGACAGACCTGGGTTTGAGTCCTGGCTTTGTCAGTTCCTAGCTGTGTGACATTTAGCAAGTGGCTTACCCTCTCTGAGCCACAGTTTTGTCATCTGTTAGGGATAATATAAACAGTTCCCAATTCTTAGGGTTGTTTTGAGGAGGAGCAGTAAATGCGTATAATGAACTTAGCGTCATGGAGTGAGCATTCAATAAACTATAGTTAACATAATATAACATAACTATTGACTATTGTTATGTTAATAATATATACACCATGGGATGCTTTCCTGGAATTGTGGCCCAAACATATTTAGGTACCTCCCCCCACCCCCCGTACTCTTCCTTGGTGGGAAGCAGCAGGTCATTGGGCACTGAGTTGAGAGTCAGGAGGCTTGGATTCAAGTCCAGCTCTGCCGCTGAGCTCCTGTGAACTCAGGCAAGCCTTTTCCCCACTGCAAGCCTTGATTTTTCCATCTGTAAAATGGGGGAGGACCACTGCTCTGTGTCTCTGGGGTCCTGCCAGTCCTGCCCATCTGGGACTGTGGGATGATGTGGGATGATGTCAGGTTTCAGGGTGTCTCAGTCTGGTTCCCTTCTGTAGAACCCCTTGAGTCCCTTCCTTTCCTGAGTTCTACTCGGCGTATCGTGTGTACCATCTTGACCTTTTTGATGCTGTTCACTCCCTAATTTTTAGGTGCTCCTCTTTTCCCTCCCCTGCCCCAACCCTCACCTTGTTTCCGGGTCCACCTCCTTCCTGAAACCTTATAGGCCACCCTGTTCTTCCTGTAAGAGGATGAACTAAGGAGATTTGCCCAAGGGAATCCTCATCAATTTCTTCATCATCATCATTATCGTTCCCATTTCTGGAGTCCTGTGCTAAGCACTTTATATGCATTACCTCATTTAACCAAATGAGCTTACATATGTAAAGCATTTGGCAGAGTGCCTGGTACGTGTTCAATGATCGATAAACGTTAGCTTTTACTGTTTTTATCCTCGTTCTTCTGCACAACGGGATGGATGTATTCGCTCTCCCCTATGTCAGATGAGGAGACTGAGGCTCAGAGAGGTGATGACGTTTGCCCGAGGTCTCTAAGCTAGCCAGTGACAGACCCAGGACGTGTGTGCTTCACTGCCTGAGCAGAGAACCCTCCCGTCCTCCGGCAGTGGTCCGTGGCTCAAGGTTATGCTGGTCCTGACCTCAGATAGGTCTCTTCCCTGCTTCCAGCCTCAGCTTCCTCAACTGAAATTGATAACATTTCTGTAGGATCACGCCCTTGGCGGGCACTGCGAGCCAGTGAGCGCTCAGTCATACCTCACTGCCATGGCCGTTCTCATCCCCGCTCTGGGTGACCTTGGACACATGCATTCACTCCTCCGGGCCCCAGTCTCTTCCTCCGGCAAAGAGAAAGAGCCATCCCTACCTTGTGGAGTTGTTAAATGGGGTTAGCCAGGTGCCATGCACGTAGTAGGTATTCAGAAAAATGCCGGTTTCATTCTCTTCCCTTCTGGAAAGCTCTTTGATTTCTCAAAGGTGGTGGGTGAGGGGGAAAAGAGGTAGCTTCCTCCTGAGCTGCGAGTAATGGTGTGAAACGTGGTCAGCCTGATTGATGTCGTTTTTAGCAGTAGTGATGGTGGAGGCTGGAGGGAGGTGGGCTCCTGCAGGGGCCTGGGCTCCGAAGCAGCTGTGCCTCTGTAAGCTGGTGGCCTCCTGGAGGGGTCCGCTCTGTTCCAGGTGCTTCAGGCCCTTGGGCCAGGCTTGGGAGTCGGGAGCACAGAGCACGACATTGTCTAGGCCACTGACCCTTTTTGTTCCCCATACCCTTTTGGACAGCTGGGGTGGTCAGCTCCCTTTTGCAGATGAACAGACTGAGGCCAAACAGCCCTCGAGACCCTTATGAGGTGGGCAGAGCAAGGTGGATGGAGAAGAGAGCCCCCAAGGGGCCCAGGGGAGGGGGACGGCCCTGGTTTGGCTCCCTTGCAGGGGTCGGCGGGTGCGAGGTTTGGGGATAAGCACCCCGTAAACAACATCTCCTGAGATGTGGCCCTGGGGTTAAGAGCAATACCTAGGGTCTCAGACAGACCTTGCCACCTTGCTTTGTGACTTCTAGCACATCCTTTCCCCTCTCTGAGCCTTGGCCTCCCCCCTGCGAAGTAGTCAGGACATTAGCCCCTCCCTTGTGGCAGTTTGGGGGACTTAGGGGTCAGAGTCATTTCCATAGACGCTTCCAGTCTTAGTTTCTTTATGCGGGAAGTGTACGGTTCGAAGGGAACGAATAGCAGCAGCTCCAACTTCCTTTTGTTTGGGGGTCTCTGATGAGCCAGGTGCTTTATCTGCCTTGTCCCTGGTTACTGTCTCTATCGTCCGTGGCCACGTGGAGGGCGGGGACAGAACGAGGATTTAAACCCAGACCTAGGTCTCCACAGCTTCCACCTCGCATGCCCCACTGCTCCCCCGGGAGGTGGGGATGCTGGGCGCTGATGCAGCTGGAGAAATCCAGCCCTTTCCTCAGCCACTAGGGCTTGTTGCTGAGGCCAGATCTGCTGAGCTGCTTGTTCCCATTTCTACTCACCCCACTCACTGTGCCAAGTTTACAGTTGCTATGAGGCAGGTTGAGGGAAAGGTATCCAGGGAAGAAATTAGCCTGTATTGGAGACCTGTGACGCCTCGTAACAACTCTGTGAGGTAGGTGTGGTTTTTGTACCCATTTACTGATGGGCATACAGAGGCCGGAAGCATGAAGTGACTTGTCACTAAGGAAACAGAAGATACAGCCTGGGTCTCAGATTAGTCATCAAGGGAAAATGAGTTGAGAGTGCTTGTAAAATCTGGGCCAAGCAGAGATGGTCAGCTGTGATCATTGACATTTCTTCTCTCCTTGGCTTCAGAGGGCCATGGGTGATGGGAAAGCAAGAGACCAGAGATTTTTGTATGTTTGTTTTGGGGTTTTTTTTAATGTCATTTTTTAAGTAATCGCTGTGCTCAGTGTAGGGCTCGAACTTATGACCCCGAGATCAAGAGTTGCACACTCTACCGACCGAGCCAGCTAGGTACCCTAGAAATGTGTTTATTAAAAGCTAGTGCCCTGGGTACCTGGGTGGCTCAGTGGGTTAAAGCCTCTGCCTTTGGCTCAGGTCATGATCTCAGGGTCCTGGGTTGGAGCCCCGCATCTGGCTCTCTGCTCGGCAGGGAGCCTGCTTCCTCCTCTCTCTGCCTGCCTCTCTGCCTACTTGTGATCTCTCTCTCTGTCAAAAAAAAAAAAATCTTTAAAAGCTAGTTCCAGGCTATAGGCGATGGAGCCAGTTGTGGTCCAAGAGAGCCCAGTTCCAGTGCCCTTGGCCTCTGGCCTTGACCTGAAGAGGAAGAGAGCCCGTAAATCCGAGACTCTTCTGCCAGCAAGCACCATGCACCAAGGTTTTAGAAGAGCTGTGGCTGCGGCTGCAGACTTGAACACGTCACCTGGCCTCCGGACCTCTGCCTCTCAGAGCAGCTGGCGAACCAGAGGCAGAGCGGTCAACAGGGAAGAACTTGGGCTTTGGGGTCAGGCTGGGGTTTGAGTTCCATCTCTACTACTTTGTCACTGGGTGACCTTGGGACAAGACATTTGACCTCTCTGAGCTTCAGCCTGCACTTCTCTCAATCAGGGTACTGATCTGCCTGGGGGAGTTGTCAGGAGGCTCTTTTGAGGTAAGATATGCTGAGGAAAGGTCACAAAGGGTTCACACTCCTAAATGCCCCAGAAACGAAACAGCAAGTTCTATGAATCTAAAAACTGTGGTTTAGGAAAGGGGACGCGTCCCTTTTTCAATCAGTAGATGACATAAGTGAAGCAGAAGTTCTGCTGGATCTAGGTGGCCTTGACCTTACTGTTCTTTAGTCTTCTCTTCTGTAAAATGGGAATAATCATAACACCCCTTCATGGGACTGTAGTGAGGGTGGCCTGAATTAGTGCAGGGAGCGTTCTGGACTCAGAGCCCTCCAGAGGGGAGCAGATAGGGAAGTGTGGCTCTCTGTGTCCCCTCTATAAAGGGAGGGGGTTGGACTCATCATCTAAGAGGACCTCTCCAGCTCTAAGCCAGCAGTGCATCCCAGCCTTTCCCAGGGGATACCAGAGCGGCCGCCACGCCAGCCCCTCCTGCTGCGGGCAGCAGTGATGTGAGACTCGGGCTCTGAGTCAAGGAGGACCCTCCTGCCTCCAGTGGCCTGCCCAGAGCTTTACACCCAGGTGCCAGGGGGTCAGGGGCTCCTGTGCCCTCTTCTTCCCTCTATCTTCTGTTTGAATGAGTGTCCATACTGTCCCCATCCCAAATGCCCACTTGGCATATTTGGTTATAAACTCAAGTCTGGCACCGCAGAGGTTCAGAGCAGGAACTTCTGACCCATCACTCACCCTGGGCCACTGCAGGTCAGCGTCCTGAACTCCCAAAAGGCTCAATGCTGTTGGGTCAGAGAGTCAGAATTGCTACCAGCTAACCCTACCCAGAGTTGTATTTAGCAAATACTTATGAATCACCCACAAAGTGCCAGGCACAATTGTAGGAGCTAAGTCACCCTCGGGTACAAAATACTCCCTCAGCTGCAAGTCAGAATCCCAGGGTTCTGGAACTCATTTGCTGTGCAACTGTGAGCTGGCCCTGCCCTTCTCTGAGCCTCATTTTCTCCAGTCTGGGAAACCGGGAAACTGGAGAGAAATTGTTGAATTCCATCAGTGGCTTTCAGGTTATCTACAGAGGCTCTGCAGGGGCAGACTGACGGTCAGGGGGTGAGTTCCCTGTCACTGGGAGTGATTAAGAATTTATATGTAAGTTGGATGACAACTTGAATGTGTAATAGGTCTGATGATGATCCAGGTCCCTTGGAACCACTGGATGCTGGTTCTGGGTCTTAGAGGACAGTGGCAAGAACACAAAATGATATCTGTTATGAATAATGGAAATTGTGGGCACCTACCACGTCCCTTTGCCTTAAACATGCTCCTCCCCACCCCATCCCAAATCACAGATCCTGGCTGTGCTCCTGGCACGGGGAGTGGGGGACATGGGAGACTGTAGGCTCTTTAACCCCAAGTCTACTCTGGCTGCATCTTGCCCTAGAAGGGGAGGCAGCCTTGGGATTTTCAGGGTAGTGATGGCTCCTAAGCCTCTTTTTTTTTTTTTTTTTGGAGGGGGTGGGGAGGTTCTGTAGCCCCAGCCTGAATCAGAGATGTGGGTTTTCAATTACACAATTAAATGCACAATTAGGCATAATTACCAGTGCTCAGAGCCCGAGACTGCTCATAATAGGCGTGTAATCTACTGCAGCCTCTGTTTATACTACTCAGCGCGCTCCCTAATGATGCCAGGATGCCTTCACACTGCACCGTTGCCATGGAGACGAGCCCGCCACCACCATGCCGGGCTGACAAATGGTGTTCCAGTCCTGGGCCCCTGGATTGTTTCTGAGGCCTCTGCAGCCAGCCCTGGAGTAAAGGGGCTGGCGGCCCGGCCAGAAAGGCGGGTCACCCTCCCTGCCCTCTGACACACCCCCTGGTTGGAGCCAGCAGGGAAGACAGGAGAAGGGAGCTTCAGCCCCCCACCCCAGGGTCCCCAAGTCCAGGAAGGCTGACCCAGGTGCTGGGAAGGGTCTTAAAGGGTTATCTGTTCAAACTGAGGTGTGGACAGGGGGCCCTGCATGCAGCCAGCTCCCTCGTGGGCCTGGCTGTGCTGTGAACTGGCTCTGTGACCTTGGACCAGTCCTTGCCCTTCTCCGGGGCTCTTTCCCCATGTGTGAGATGGACTGCAGGGGGTCTACATGCGTTCCGTCTAATAGATTTACTGAGCACTTCCACCACACTGCCTAGTGCTGTAACTGCTTCACCCGTAGGAGCCCATTCCCCCTTGCTCCATCCCAGTGGGGTAGACGCATCATCCCCGTTTCACAGAAGCAGCAACTGAGGCCATGAGCACTGACATCAGGCAGCGGCAGGGCTGCGATGCAAATCCAGGCAATTGGACCCCAAGCTCCCACTCTTGGCCTTGAGTATAGGGCCTCACGTGGGCCCTCTCCTGCACTCTCGACACAGCCCCTGAGGGGGACCCTGGTCAACCCCGTTACCTAGATGAGGGCTCTGGGGCTCATGGAGATGAAGTCACTTGCCCAAGGTCACACAGCATGGTGGTGGCAGAGTGGGTTCTGCCTGATGGCCAAAAGCCAGGATTCCTACCTTTGGCTTCTTAGTGGGAGTCACAAATGAGTAAAAGGATCTCCTTCCACGAACATATACAAAGGATTCCCATTGTCCCCACCTGGCCCCAATGGCTGGAGAGGCACTGAGTCCTGGGGTCCCTCAGACCCAACACTTTGCTTTGACCTTGAAAGAAATCTTGGTCTCGTTCTACCTGCATCAGCTCACTCCTGCCTGGTCACTGGAAACAGAACCTGTTTGGTTTGTTTTGTTTTTTAATTAACATATAATGTATTATTTGCCCTAGGGGTAGAGGTCTGTGAATCATCAGGCTTACACCTTTCACAGCACTCACCATAGCACAAACCCTCCCCAATGTCCATAACCCATCCACCCTATCCCTACCCCCCACCCCCCAGTAACCCTCAGTTTGTTTCCTGAGATTAAGAGTCTCTTATGGTTTGTCTCCCTTCTGATCCCATCTTGTTTCATTTTTTCCCTCCCTTCTCCCCACGACCCCCCACCCTGTTTCTCAAGTTCCTTATATCAGAGAGATCATAATTGTCTTTCTCTGATTGACTTATTTCACTTAGCATAATACCCTCTAGTTCCATCCACATCGTTGCAAATGGCAAGATTTCGTTTCTTTTGATGGCTGCATAGTATTCCATTGTATACATATACCACACCTTCTTTATCCATTCTGTTGATGGACATCTAAGTTCTTTCCATAGTGTGGCTATTGTGGACATTGCTGCTATAAACATTCGGGTGCATGTGTCCCTGAGGATCACTACCTTTGTATCTTTAGGGTAAATACCCAGTAGTGCGATTGCTGGGTCGTAGGGTAGCTCTATTTTCAACTTTTTGAGGAACCTCCACACTGTTTTCCAGAGTGGCTGCACCAGCTTGCATTCCCACCAACAGTGTAGGAGGGTTCCCCTTTCTCCGCATCCTCACCAACACCTGTCGTTCCCTGACTTGTTAATTTTAGCCATTCTGACTGGTGTGAGGTGGTATCTCGCTGTGGTTTTGATTTGTATTTCCCTGATACCGAGTCGTGGTGAGCACTTTTTCATGTGTCTATTGGCCATTTGGATGTCTTCTTTGCAGAAATGTCTGTTCATGTCTTCTGCCATTTCTTGATTGGGTTATTTCAGAACCTGTTTTTGATGCTCATTTTTCCCCTACATTTCTCTGTCATTTGGTACATTATTACGGTCACCTACCGTGTGCCAGCTCTTGGGGACCAGCTGAATCAGACCTAGTGGAGAACCAAGACTGGAGCACAGAGGCTTCCCATGGTCTGGGGTTCAAATTCTGTCACTTAATGCATGATTTGGGGCAAGTTGCTTGACCTCTCTGTGCCTTAGTTTGTTCATCTGGCATGAACGCAGCCGTCTGTACTGTGCAGGGTTGGTAATATCACTGCTCACCGAATGCCTACTCTGTGCCAGGCCCTCGCCTGAGGCCGTTCTGTGCCCCTGGGGAACCTTGATAACAGCCTATCATTGCCATTTAACAGAGGAAGCACCCAAGGCCCCGGGCCTCAGAGCCCGTGGGCAGCTGGACAGGCTTCGGAGTCCAGAGCCCCGCCCTTCCCCACCAGGCCCCCCACCAGGCCCCCCACCAGCATGGAGAGACAAGCCTTCCTCCTGCCCCTTCCCAGGAGCGCCCGGCTGCTTGGCCAGATCTTCGGGAATGAGGCATCTAGAGGGAAAGGGCAGTCTGAGGGCCACAGTGCCCACCTGGCCCACCCCAGGGTCCGTCTCACTGGGTACCATCCCCACTGACACCCTAAAGTCTGCATTTTCCGAGAGGAGGCTGTCAGACATCACTTTCCCTCCTATACCATGCAGGTGGGAAAACTAGGGTTTGCTCAAGACTACAGTGCAAGTTAGGGACAGAGTTGGGACTGCGACCTCAAGCCTAAAGTCTAACAAGACTTCTTGTTACCTTCTTTCGACCCGCTACGGGTCCTTGGGAGGGAGAGAGGTTTGGGGCTGGAGTGTGTGTGCGTGTGTGTGTGTGTGTGTGTGTGTTTGTGTGTGTGTGTGTTTAACACTGCACACAGCTGCATGCCCAAGCATTTGTGGGGCAGACACTGGCACGGAGAGATTTGTGGATCAATAAACATCCCTTCCCGCTTCCTCCCTCTTCATTTATTCATGAACTCTGAACTCCTTGGCTCCAGAGAAACCGCCTGGAAGAAAGCAATTAGAGCATAATTAGAACCACTCCTATTAGCAACTCTCAGTGGGAGGGGAAGGGGGGCTGCTCGGCCATGGGGGTGGGGGTGGCCCCGGAGTTCCCTACAGCCCCCACTCCTGCAGGCTGCCCATTCAGCTCCTGCTCCCCCCACGGAGCTCAGCCTCCCTGGAGTCCTGGCACCAGCCCACTTTCAGCAGGGAATAAGGACCTCATCCCCGGAGGCATTCAAGTGCTCGGTAAGACTAGGGCGCGGAGCATTCTGCTCCCATGCTAAGTTAGAGCAGGTGATCTCTGGGTCCCTCCCGTGCTGAGCTTCTGGGGTGCTCCCCGCCAGGGCCTGGGCCAGACATTGCACAAAAACTGAGAAGCGCAACATGGCTCCTGCTTTCTAGAAAACATCCCGGCATCAGATGATAGCGAATGAAGACTACGCCGACAATAGGAAATGTCAATTACCTGGAGGAAGCAAGCCCCCATTCACTGCCAGATGATCATGGTAGTAATAATTGCACCGGAAGACAGTGTTGGTGGAGTGTTTTTGACCCCAGAGCCACTGCTCTTCCCCACCAGGCGTCCCACCAGCAGAGAGAGGTCACCCAGGAGCCAGGGAGAGGGCTTCCTCCTTCCCCGAGGCCTGGGAGGACAGGCTACAGGGAGATGCTAGGCAATCTGCTTCTAGATGCTGATGCTTCTCCTCACTTAGTCTCTTGCAGGAGCCCTAGGAGGTAGATGCTAATATTATCCCTGATGTACAGGTGAGGAGACTGAGGCTCGGGGAGGCCCAGAGCCTGCCCAGGGTAGCACGGTGTTGGCCTGCGGACCTTAGACTCCTCGTGCTTTGTGCTCTTCCAGGTTTGAGGGTGAGATCTGTTCTCCCCTGACCTTCCCCAAGTGTTTAATGTGCCTTCCGCACCCAGGTCCCTGTTGAAGGCGACACATGGAATCGTCTTCCTCCTTTTTCCACACTAGAGAGACTGGGGGAGCCCCCGCCGCTGACTCGGGTCACCGCCCCCCGGACCAGCCTTGGCAGAGAAAGGTAAAGGCCTGGCAGATGAGGGTCTCAGGCCTCTTGAGAGAAGATCACCATGGATACCATGGGACCCAGGGCTGTAACCAAGGAGACAGCCCCCCAGCCCTGAGGCTGTGACAAGGAGGGGGTGGCTTCAGCCTAGGAAGAGGGGGGAATGGCCACCTGGGGCCCATATGGACAGGGGAGGGGATGACGAGCTAGATGCAGGCAGAGGGGGACGGTGCTCCCTCCTGGGAACGGGGGTGGGTTAGTTGGGGACAACCAGGCCTCCTTCCGTTAACCCTGTCCCACCTGAGGGGAGGTTGCCATGAGAACTGGCTCCCCTTCATTGACCCTCCGTAGGGTGCTGCTGCCCCCTTTCTCCTAGTGACAGGTGGTCACCCTAGCAACAGGCCCCTTGCCCAGCAAGGGTCTTGACTTCCCGGTGGCCCCGTCCCTCACATGTGCGGATAAGATTATTCTGACATGTGCGGCCCCTCTGTCCAGCTGGAGGTGATGGGACACACAGGGCCAGCTTTCAGACGTGGGCCTTTCACCAGCCCCTCATCAGACCTCTGGTGACCATCGTGAAGTGCAGCTCTGGTCCTCCTTCCCTCTGTTTACAGCAGTCCATGGCTCCTCATTGCCTTGGGAAAGAAGTCCTAACGTGTGCTTTTCAAACTTGAACATGCAGCAGTATCACTGGGAGGGCTTCTTCAAATACAAATTTCTGGTCCTTACCCTGAGTTTCTGACAAGTTTCAAGGTGCTGCTGAGAATCGCTGGTCTGGGGACCCCGTGGTGAGAATTACTGGGTCTAGCCAGGTGCCCGAGCGCAGACCACGTTGATGTAAGCATGCCAGCTACGCCGCATGCCCCAGTGCCTTTGCATTTGCTGTTCTAGCCTCTGGACATCCTTTCTCCTCTGTGTCTCCTGAAGGCCAGCTCACTCATTTCCTCTTTGGAGCTTCCCTGTCCTTCCTTCTGCACACCCCCCGACACACATACACACACACACACATACACACACACACACACACACACACCCCTCCTCCGGGCTCTGACAACACCTGTCCCCGCCACTTCTGTCACGGTGGGCATCACACTGTTGGAATCTGTTCCTGTTTCCACTTCGAATCTCTCTCCCAGGACTGGGAGCTCTGGGTTGGAGCTGCCTGGCCTTCCATGAACGTGTGATGCTTGATTGACCCTGGGAGCAGACAGAAAACCGGGGTGAGTCATCACGAAGCTGCTTCGTTCATTCAGCCAGTCAGTCTGCTCTGCCTTGGTGCCTTCTCTGTGCCAGGCCCCGTGCTAGGTGCTGGGGGTTCGGTGCTGTGGGAGGCACAGGGCTTCTTAGAGACGCCGGTCAGTGAGGCACCGACCAGTATGCTAGCCAGGCATGAGCTGGGCTTGGCCTGGATTTCCTGATGCTAGCTTCCAAGCTGATTCTTCGTCCCCCTGGGCTGCTCCTGGAGCCCAAGCACCTACCTGTGTGGCCTGAGACTGATTTGGGAACGTGTCTCCAGTGAGGATTTGCCCGTTTGCTTACAACAGATCCCAGTTCCCTGTCCAATCGGCCCCAAGCCCACTTCGAGGACATACCAGGGCTTTTCCAGAGGACAGCCCGTGTGGCTGGTGTGTGCACCCCCAGGCCTCAGGGACAAAGGCCAACTGTGGGAGTGGATGTTGCCGACACTTGCGTCCAAGGGTGTCCTGAGCTGTGTATTAGGCCCCTGCCTAGAGGGGAGCCCGGGGTGGGAATGCTGGCTAGGACTGCCCAACACTCCAGAGAGTCAGAGGAATTTACATTCACAGGCTGGCCTTCCAGACCATTATGTCTAGGTGGAGAGATAGGGCATATTTTATTTAAGGGTCTGTTAGCTTGGTTCATAACTTAAATATTTGGATGCATGGTGCTGTATCTGTCTTCTTGCTTTGGTCCTAAAGACCCCCAAATCTTAGAGAAGGTTCTGGACTTGAGGCGGGGTGCAGGCAGAGGCTCCCAGGTGCCTGATCTGCCTCGGGCAATGCCAGCTGCTGCAGCCAGTCACCGCCTGTCTGCTGTCAGCAGCCCCATGAGCCGTCTGAGCAGGCTGCTGTCCCCCAGCTGCCACTAGCTGTCATCCCCAAGATAGGCCCCCAAGGCCACAGGGACCGCCCCCTCCCGCCCAAAGTGAGAGACTGTCGGGGGTCTGGCACGGTGGCTGTCAGCTGGGGCAGGCTGGGCTGGGAGGCTCCCCAGGCTGGATCGGATGGGGTGGAGGGTCGGGGGCTCGGTTTATCAGGCCTGCAATGGCCAAATGTTTGACGTACGTGATCGGCTCTCACTCACCCAGCTGGACCAGGCGATGGTGAGCCGCCCTCTGTCTGCTCTTCTCCAGGAGTCTGAACACGGGTCCATTGCTCAGGCTGACTTGTTTCTTCATCTCTAAATGGACAAAATCCTACCGGCCTCTTAGGGCCACTGAGCAAACTCAGCGTGAGACTCCCTGGAGAGCACTGAGCACAGCACCTGGCACTTAGTCAATACTTAGCACACAGCCGGCAGAAATCAGTACCAGGCTTTCAGAAGGCAGCACGTCTATAAGGCCCAGAGCCATGACCGTTGGCTTAATGGGAAGCTCCCAGGCAGAGAATCCTGGGCTCTGGGGGCCAAGAGGGTCCCCCCCCCCAGGAACAACCCTCGAACCCTTTGTACAGATGGGTACACAGAGGTTCAGGAAGGCAGTGGAACCCTTCGCAAACTGTTCTAGGAAGCAGGCTGATGCTGTTTCTGGAAAGGATCGTGGCTGGGTGTGTGATTCCAGACAAAAATACCCGGAACAAAAATAAACTCTCCCAGGTAGGTGGAAGCAGTTGGCTTCTCTGCTCAGTCTGGGCAGCCGTGGGCAAGAGTCTACAGCTAGAATCTTCCCCGTGCTCTCGGTGTTTCCAGATGGGAACTGATGGGGAGCAGTGGCAAAGGTGCCCATCCGTCCAGAAGGTGCCACAAAAGAAGTCAGACATTCCCAGGAGATGGGACTTGACCCCGATTCTGACACCCAGTGACCTCAAGAAAGGGCCTGCTCGCCTTTGGGAAACTGCCACAGTCCTAGCGGGATACTCAGTCTGCTCCTCATGGACTCTGGGGCCGGGGGACCTGCTTCAGATCTGTCTGCGCCGTGAGACCTTGTTCCTTCTCTACGCTTCACTTTCCCTGCGTGCAGAGCATGGATGATCTCAGTCTCTACCCATGTCTCTATGTCATGTCTCTGTGAGGGTTAAATGAATCAAAGCACGCTAAGCATTCAGGAGACACTCGGCATGTAATAAGTGTTAGCCGTTATTTCTTAGTGTCACTCTGGGCTAGATCGAAATACCACCTGTAAGGTGCTGGGCTCAGCATCGGCACTTAGTAGGTACTCTCTTCCCTTTCCTTCTCCCTGTGAACCCCAGGCCTGGAGGGAGACAGGACTCCGCTCCCAGGAGGGGCCCTCCTTCCACCCCGCTTTCCTTCCCTTCTCTTCCCGCAGACAACAAGCCCCTCTCCTTCCAACAGGTTCTGCCTGCAGCCTTCTGGCCCAGGGCCAGGAAATGATTGCAGGCAGCAGCTCAGCTCCCTCCCCTCTGCTCCTCTGCCCCCACTTTAATCTTCCCAGCCTGCCTGGAGGGGGGGGATGGGAGAAGGGGGAGAAAGTCTCCTGGGGGCTGCAGGTGTCTGTCAAAAGCTCAGGCTCTGGGGTCAGACCACCTGGGTTTGCTCCAGCCCTGAGATCTTGGGCTGCCCCACCGCCCCGCACCCCCCCCCCACCATAGAACCAGGGCCATGGCCCATCCCTCACTCTGCATGTGAGGCTGAGGGAGGTGGTACCTGGAAAGTGCTGGGCACAGAGCCTGGCCCAGAGTTAGCGAGGGTGAAATGTTAGCCATCGTGAATACTAGTGTTAAAGTTCAGAGGCAAGCATTTGGAAGGGAGACTCTTCAGCCCAGTCCCCTGGGGGCACCCTTCTTAGGGCGCAGGCTGTCATCAGCCCCAGATGACCTGCGCTCCGGCCCTCTTGGGCTAGACCAGAGCAGGGCACCCCCACCCTGCGGTGCGGATAGATTCCCAGACACGGAAGCCGGAGACAGGCTGGGGTGGGGGGTAATGTTTCCTCCACTCATTTCGTCCTTTGTGCCACGGATGAATCAGAGCAGGTTACCTGCACAGGTGAACCTACCTTTGCCAGGTGGGAGTAAGGGGGGTATAGAGGGGGGAAGGGTACCGGGCTGTGGGTACCCTCAGCTCTCCAAGCCTCAGTGTCTTCATCTGTCCAGTGGGGCTAATAACCCCACATTGCATGGCGGTGGCATAAATCACAGGCTGAGCTGTGAAGGGCTGTCCAGATGTTGGCAGCTGCCGCTGGGAGAAGTGGGGAAGCTGGGAGCTGAGCCAGGACTGCAATGGAAAGGGAAGGGGGCTCCTGCAGCCCCGGGGGAGGGGCTCCTGCCACCCACTGCCTCGGCTAGGCAGACTTCCCCCCCCAACCCCCCACCCCACCAAGCCTTTAGTCAGGAGGGTAAGTCAGAAGTGGTTGCTGTTGCCATAGCAGTGAGGCTGGTTTTCATCATTATTTTCTTCCTGGGAGCATCAGTGCAGGAGGTGCTGCTAAATAAGTCAGGGAATTGGATTTTTTCCTCCCTCCATCAGGTCACGTGAAGAGTGACTCAGTGGGGAGAAATGACCCACCAGCTCCTTCCCGCACTTGACCCTCTGCACTAGGCGCCCGACTCCTCCAATATGATGCTTGGCCCAAGAGAGCACTCAGAGGGCTTGGTCCTTCTCTCCAGGTCCAAGCTGCTCTCCTGCTCAGGCCTCTGACCCCATCATTGTTGGCAGCAGGCCACAATGTATATAGCCCTTCCAGCCCTTCCCTCTGGCATTCCGCCCCCCTCATTTCCCATGCTCCAGCCACAGGGGGCTTATCTGGACCCTTTTTGCCAAGTTCCCTCCCACCACAGGACCTTTGCACATGCTTTCCCTGCTGCCTGTTCTTCCCTCTCCTCCTTACCTTGCTAACACTTCTTCCTTCAGTTCACTTCCTCCAGGAAGTCTTCCTTGAGCACTATCGTCATAGCTCTTTCTTGTTACCCCTCCTTCAGACACTTAGCACAACAATAATTTTGCTCTGTGTGTGTATGTGTGTGTGTGTGTGTATTTTTTTCCCCTCTCCTTCCACCCTCCACTGAATGTTAGCTCTATGAGGCCAAGAGCTGTGTGTGAGCTTTTTCTTCCTCCTCCTTTTTTTTTTTTTAAAGGTATGATTCCCATAACATAAAATTCAGCATCCTAGGGGAGGTGCCTGGCTGACTCAGTCAGTAGAGCCTATGACTCTTGATTTTGGGGTTGTGAGTTCAAGCCCCATGTTGGGTGTAGAGATTACTTCAATAAAAATTTTTTGGGGTGCCTGGGTGGCTCAGTCAGTTAAGCATCTGCCTTCAGCTCAGGTCATGAGCTTGGGGTCCTGGAATGGCCTGCTCAGAGGGGAACCTGCTTCTCCCTTTCCCTCTGCTTCTTCCTCCACTTGTGCTCTCTCTCTCTTTAAGAGAAAGATCTTTTAAAAAAATTGATCTTAAAGTATACAATTCAGCATTTTTAGTGTGTTCATACTGTTTTGTAGCCATCACCACACTCTGATTCCGGAATGTTTTCATCACCCCAGAAAGAAACCTCAAACCACTCCCCATCTTCCCCTCCCACCAGCCCTTGGCTGCCATGAATCTGCTTTCTGTCTCTGGATTAGCCAGTTCTGGACATTTCCTAGAAGGGGAGTCATAGAATATACAGTCCTTTGTGACTGGCTTCTCTCACTCAGCATAATATTTTTTTTTTATTTGCCCCAGGGGTACAGGTCTGTGAATCATCAGGGTTACACCTTTCACAGCATTCACCATAGCACAAACCCTCCCCAGTGTCCATAACCCATCCACCCTATCCCTACCCTCCCACCCAGCATATTATTTTTATTATCATTCATTCATTCATTCATTCATTCATTCATTCAAAGTAGGCTCCACACCCCATGCTTGAACTCATGACGGTGAGGTCAGGTGGCGTGTGCTCAATCAACTGAGCCAGCCAGGCGCCCCCTAGCATAATATTTTCAAAGATGATGCTTGTTGTAGGCTGTATCCGTGCTCCATCCCTTTTTATGGCTTCATAGCCCGTGTGTGGCTCTGTCACATTTTGTTTACCCATTAATCAGTTAATGACTATTTGGGGGATTTCCATTGGGACTGCTGTGTATAATGCTCTGAACTTTTCTGTATAAGTGTTATGTGAACTTTGTTTTCAATTCCAGCGTATCTATTTAGGAATAAATTATTTTGAAAGATTTATTTAGAGAGAGGGAGGGGCAGAGGGATAGGGAGAGACAGTATTTAGCAGACTCTGCGCCAAGCCAGAGCCCAGCATGGGGCTTGATCCCACAACCCCAAAGTCACAACCTGAGCCAAGACCAAGAGTCGGACGCTTAACTGACTGCACCACCCAGGCACCCCTCTACCTAGGAATAAATTGCTGAGCCATCTGAGAACTATGTTTAATTTTTTGAGGAACTAGCCTGTTTTCCACAATAGCCGCACTGTTTTACTTTCCTACCAGCAACGCCACAAAGTTTCAATTTCTTCATATCCTCACCCAAACTTGTTATTATCTTTTTTTTAAGTTTATTTATTTAAATAATTTCTATACCCAACGTGGGGCTCAAACTCAGGACCTTGAGATCAAGAGCCACACACTCTTCCCACTGAGCCAGCTAGACACCCCCGTCTTTTTTATTTTAGCTATTCTTAGGGATGTAAAATAGTATCTCATTGTGGTTTTAATTTACATTTCCCTGATGATGTTGAGCATCTTTCCATGGGCTTATTGGCCATTTTTTAAATCTTTGCAGAAATTTCCATTTAAATCCTTTGCTTATTTTTTAATTGGGTTATTTACCATTTTGTTGAATGGTAGGAATTCTTTATATATTCTGGACTCTAGACTCTTATCACCTCTCTGATTTGCATATATTTTCTCCCATCCTGTGTGTTGGCTTCCACTTTCTTGATTGTATCCATTGATGTTCAAATGGTTTGGATTTTGATTTTTTCTAAAGACTTTATTTGAGAGAAAGAGAGAGAGAGAGTAAGAACAGGCAGTAGGAGCAGCAGGCTGAGGGAGAGGGAGGAGCAGGGAGCCTGAATGGGACTCGAACCCAGCACCCTGGGATCATGACCTGAGCCAGAGGTAGACGCTTAATCACCTGAGCCACCCAGACACCCAAATGGTTTTGATTTTGACGACATCAGCATCATCTGATTTTTCTTTGGCTGCTTGTGCTTTTGCTTTCGTATCTAACAGGTGCCTATTCCAGGGTCAGTTGGATTTACACCAAGTGTAAATGGCTTCATTTACACTTGGTGTAAGAGATTTATAATTTCAGCTCTTACATTTAGGTCTGTGATCCATTTTGAGTTAGTTTTTGCATATGGAGTGAGGTAGGGGACCAGTTTCATTCTTTTGCATGAGGATTTCCAGGTGCCCCAGCACCCTTTGTCGAAAAGACTATGCTTTCTTTCCATCAAATGGTCTTGGCACCCTTGTTGGACATCAGTTAAATGTATGGGCTTATATTTGGACTCTCAATTCTGTTCCACCGATGTGCCTGCCTAACCTTATGTCAATACCACTCTGTCTTGATTACTGTCCTCCAACTTTGTTCTTTTTTCAAGATTATTTTGACTGTTCTTGGTCCCTTGAATGTTCCTATGAATTTTAGGGCCAGCTTATCTATTTGTGCAAAAAAAAGTAGTTGGAATTTTGATAGAGATTGCATTGAGTCTGTAGCTTACTTTGGGAATATTGTCATCCTGACACAGTTGGGTACGAATCCTGCCTCCACCACTTACACATCCTCCCTGGGCCTCTGTTTCTACACATAGAAAATGACAGCTCTCACCAGTTGAGAAGAGAACATGAAATGGGTGAACATAAGGCAGTGTGTCCAGGATGGGCTCCGTACAAGGCCCTGGAGGGAAATCCCTGTGCTCTTCTCTGGACTTGTGCCAAACTGACACTTGAAGTTAGTGGTGTGTTCATCCAGCACAGGCCTAGCACAGGGTCAGTGTCTGTGAATGCTTGGTGGGTGAATGAGAAGAGCCAGGGTAGAGAAGGGGGCCAGGCTGGGTCAGGCAGCTGGTGGACTGGATGGGGTGGGTCAGGGAGAGTGCTTCCTGGCCTCAAAGGGATCTGCACACCAGCACAGTGGTGGTCTCTTCAGAATTTGGGTCCTCTGAGCCTGTAGGGGACCCAGATCCAGAGTCTTCACTATGGGGAGCTCACTGCAACTAAAGTGTCTTTACCCGTGACTATGGGCCAGGCAGTGTTGTGAACATTTTACACATATTCCCTCATTTAAGCCTCCTGACAATCCCACGAAATATGTACTATTATCATTATCCCCATCTTATAGATGGAGAAGTTAAAGCACAGAGAGGCTAAGTGAGTTGCTGAAGGTCACACAGCTAATAAGTATAAAAGTAGGATTCAAACCCAGGCAGTCTGGCTCCTAAGCCAAACTTTTAAGCACCCCACTGCACAGCTTCTCAGGGAGCAAGCGGCAGGAATCTGACCTTGGTGGGAAACCAAGGACTTAATTATCCTAATAATGGTGATGTGGGCACAGTACTTTACAGTTTAAAAAGCACATTATAGTATTTAAATTGCTTTTATGACTGTGATCTTAATCGATCCTCCGATTTCTCTGTGAATAAGACAGGACATTATTATCCCCTAATTTGCCAAGGAGAAATGAAGATCCAGAGAGGGAAAGTGACTCATCCAATCGATGAGAGTTTATTGAGCACTTACTGTATGTCAAGTTTTGTACTCCTGTTACATCCCTGAATCCTCACACAGGCCCAGGAGGTAGGTATTTACAGTAGTTGTGTTCCCATTTTACAGACGAGGAAACTCAGGTTCCAGGAAATGACTTTCCCAGCTCCTGCAGCTTGTAAGTGAGAGCTTGTAAGCGGGGACTCCCTCCCCAGTTCACCTGACTCCGGAGCTTGAGCTGATCACTGCTGGGCTCTGACTCCACTGAATGCTGGGCAGATTTAACTCCTGAGTGTTTGTGTCACCCTTCTGGTCTTTTCCACCCCATCTCCAGCCTTATAGCACGCCTGCAATTCTCAGGGCTTCCTGCATTCTCCCTGCTTAAGTGGCTGCTCCATTAAGGTGCTTTCTGCCACGACTTTTTTGGCTTAATTATACGGTGTCGTTTGTTGTACTTAATGGGGGATCTGATTAATCACCTTTTTTTTTTAAAGATTTTATTTATTCATTTGACACAAAGAGAGAGATTACAAGCAGGCAGAGAGAGAGGAGGGAGGAGGAAGCAGGCTCCCTGCTGAGCAGAGAGGCCAATGCAGGCCTCGATCCCAGGACCTGGGGATCATGACCTGAGCCGAAGGCAGCGGCTTTAACCCACTGAGCCACCCAGGTGCCCTAATCACCTTTTTATTTATCCAAAAGTCCATCGATCTGCAGCCGGCGTCTTCAGGGAGAGCCTGTTTGTTGCTGGATTTTCTCCACCTGGATTGCCTTCCCCTCCATCCCTCTTTAGAGGGCTCCCTCATCCCAGGCCTTTGCTGCCCACTCCAGAGCCTGCAGGGCGTGTCTTGGCGTCCAGGGCGTGGGACTGGGGATACCCCAGCTGTCTGGAAGTGGGCACGTAGGTGGAGGTGGGCTGGGCGTCAGCAAGAAGGTGCGAGTCCTGGGAGAGTGGGACTCTGGGCACACAGAGGGGTCCTGGGCCCTGTACTTTGTCTTCCCAGGATGGCCTGGTGGTCAGGCCCCACCTGACCACCCACCTGCAGCCCATCCTTACTTAGCCAGAGAGCACTGCGCCCAAAGCATCCCGCTGCCTTGTCCCTCTGCTGGAACCTTCCTTGGCCCCTAGGGGCTGGTGGGATGAAGCCCTAGGTCTTCTCACGCCTCATGCTCCTAAGCCCCCAGGTGGTCCTTACCCCCCACATCTGGGATGTCCGACTTGTCCCAGTTTGCCCAGAACTTATCCCTTAAAGGCTGCACCCCAAGAAAGCCCCCAGTCCCAGGCAAACCGAGATGGTTCGTCACCCTGCAGCACCTCAGGGGTTTTGCCCACGCTCATTTGTCCCCTCTTAATTTCTATTTACTTATTTATTATTACGTCCCCTCTTAATTTCTTCTTTATTTTGTCTTTTCTTATAAAAGTATTACTCCTCAATGTAAAACCCTTAACTGAAATACCTCTGGTTGAATCTCAGACACCCCCACCACCGAATCCTACTCTCCAGAGTTCGAGGACTCTATTTTCCTTCTGCACAAAAATAGGATCCTACTCTCCCCGGCCTGCCTTCCCACCAAAGCGCTTAGCGCTCTTTGTGCGACCCCCCCCCCCCCCGTTGGAACGGTAGCGTCGTGTCCCACGCTGTGGAGGCACCATCATTTGCTGTGTACCCTCCTGAGGGACATCCAGAGCGAGTCGTGTGTCCTTAATATAGCCAGTTCAAGGCCAAACCTAAATATCACCTCTGCAAACCCTTCCTGGACCCTCGAGGTGGCCTCGGCTTATTTTCTCCTTACTCTCATTATTGAAATAATAATAGTTACCATCTGTGGAGCACTTCCCATGTCAGGCACTTGACAAGTGTCATCTCATTGAATTTTCACAGTATTTCCAGGAAGTGTGGGGACTGTTATCCCCATTTTACATATGGGGAGACTGAGGCTCATAGATGGAAGATAAGCCCAAGCACGCCATCTGCTCACTGCATTCAACTGCCTCTGGTGGTTTTCCAGAAAGTGCACTGGAGCAGCTGGTACGGGGGTCAGAGCCACGTCAACTGTCCCCTGCTTCCCGGCTGTGAACTAGCACGGAGACAAGGCCCGGGTGGCATTGATGAAAGACCAGAGCTGGTAGCCACCAGCTCTAATCTACTTCCTGCCAGACCCAGAAATTTGGGCAGGAGGACCTGGTGGGAGGCAGGTGGCCCAGTAGCCCCAGATCCAAGGGGCAAGTCTGCACTCCTGCAGGCTTCTCTGGGCCTGTAAGAGGGGCCTGGCCCACAGGCAGAAAGCAAGGAGCCCCAGGAGTGGAGATGAGAGGTCGGAGGGGGTGGGACAGGGCCTGGGCTTACAACAAATCTGGAAGACACTTCAGTTGTCTCAACACTGCTGTGAAGTAGGCATCCTTGTCCCCATTCCACGGAGGAGGGGCCTGAGTCAGACTCCCCATCCTGAAGGCCCCTCTCTGCCCTGCCCACATGGCCTCCCGCTGTGGTGCCTGTGGGCTTGGACCAGACTGTGGATGAAGAGATAGGCCGGATGGCTTGGAGGGACCCTTTGATTTTAGACTGACCTTGGTATCACCCTGGGCTGCTAGTCTGGGTTTATGCAAATTAATGTAGATGTATGCTAATCGGACCACTACCAGGCCTGTTCTAATGGCGCTGGCGGCTCAGAGGTGTAGTGGGATGGATCAGCCCAGAAGGGGTCTGAGGAGTTCCTCCAGCTGGGAAGGGTCAGCAGTCACTGGGAGGAGGGGTGGGGTTGCCATGGAGACAGAGGCCCAGCCCCAGCGGCAGCCTCCCGGTGGGGATCAGGGCTGGCCCAGACCAGCCCTCTGAGACAGTCCTGGGCCCTCCTTCAGCCCCAGGCTGGTCTCCGAGGGCTAATTACACACAAGCTAGTGGCCAGCTGCTCCCTGGCTCTGCCTGGCCCAGCTGAGGTACAGGGCTGGGCCACAGCAGGAGGGCAGAAGGACAGACAGATGGCAGGCTGGGGGCTGGGGAGCCAGGGAAGCTGTTTTGAGGAAGGAACAGGACTGAGCCGGGCTACAAGGGCTGAGATTCCCAACTACCAGGGCAAGCAAGCAGGCTTGGTAGCCAGGTCTCAGAGCCATGTGGGAGGGAAGAGTGGGGACTTGGCTGTAGTCTCCACTCTTCTGTGTGTCCTTGGGCAAGCCCCTTTACTTCCTTGGGGCCTCAGTTTCCTCATCTAACAATGGGGGTCGGAGTAAGAAACCTGAGTATGAGGGGTGATATACAGTAGGTGCTCAATAAATGATTCTATTCTGAAACCCGTCGAGAGGTTATTTTGTTTTGTTTTCTAATGGGAAAGAACATCTCCCTCATCTTGCCCCTCTTCCACTTCCCTGCTCTCTGGGCTGGGGAGATGTTCTGGTATCTTCCCTGAGGAGGGAACAGGCAGGACTGGCATCCCATGAAGACCGGAGCTGGGACCTCTACACGCACCACTGACTTCTCTCTCAGCTCTTAGCCCACAAAAGGCACTGGAGAGCTGTTCGTAGAATGAACAGATGTGAAGGACTGAGCGTAGTGTCTGGCGCTAATGGGAGATTTTTTTATTTTATTTTATTTATTTGTCAGAGAGAGAGAGAGAGAGAGAAAGCACAAGCAGGGGGAACAGTAGAAGCAAAGGGAGAAGCAGGCTCCTTGCTGAGCAAGGAGCCTGATGTGGGACTCAATCCCAGGACCCTGGGATCATGACCTGAGCCAGAGGCAGACANTGCTGAGCAAGGAGCCTGATGTGGGACTCGATCCCAGGACCCTGGGATCATGACCTGAGCCAGAGGCAGACACTTAACCGACTGAGCCACCCAGGTGTCCCACTAATGGGAGATTAATAAACGTTAGCTGTTATGTCATCGCTGCCCACGGGAGCTGGGGCTGGGTGACTTAGGAGAGCCCGCTCAGCCCCTTCTGGAGCCCCTGGCAGTCTCTGGAGAGAGGTATGGTGGGTGGGAAGAACGGTGAGCATAGAGACGAGGACTTGAACCTGAGCTCGGCCACTTCCTGTCTGACTTGGGAGCCTCAGGGCCACTGTGAGCCGCTCTGCAAAAGGGGAACCTGCATATCCGGGTGGCCTCACTAGGGCTGTGGGGAGCCCTCACCCCTTGTCCGGCCGAACCTGAGGAGAGGTGGTGACAGATTTGCGTGTGGTCAGGCAGGGGGAAGCAGGGCTGTGATGACCCAGGCAGAACCTAGGGAGAGACCCCACCAGGGTCTGGCAGAATCAGCTTCTGGGGGGAAAGGGGCCATTTGGCCCTCAGTGGGGGTCACAGGACCCCAGCGGCTGCTCCCCCTCCTGATAGGCAGGCTGCAGCACCGCCAGACCCAGACAGTGATTTGGAGCTGCTGAGGCCTCCATTGTACAGATGAGAACACTGAGGCCTAGGGGGAGAGGCTTGCCAGGACCCCACAGCACATTCACATCACAGGAGACCTCAGATCCCCTGACGCTTTATTGCCTTTTCACATGAATCGACATTGGAAAACCTTTCTTCTTGACGTTTTTGAAAACCTATCTTTGTTGTAAAAAAATTTCAGTATAAACAAGTATGTCTAAGTGAAAGTAGTTTTCCCACGTGCCCATTCCCACTCCCTAGAGGGGACTTTTCAGAACCTTTGTGGTGTGTTTCCTAGGCCTTTGACCCTGCATTTACAGTCACACACGCTTCGTGTGTTTTTCATTTTTATTTTTAGGCTTTTATTTTTTTTATGTAAATGGAATCCTATTGTTCTGCACCTTGTTTGGGTTTTATTTTACTTTTATTTTTCGATTTTTGTTTTCACTTAACGATAATAACCTTGTCCATTCTCCTGCAGGAATCAGGCTGGGACAGAAAGAGGCAGAAGGCCTGCAGGAGCCCTGGAAGAGAGAAAGCGTGCATGTGCGTGCGTGCATGCGTGTGTGTGTGTGTGTGTGTGTGGTGAGGGTAGGAAGGACTCCCCACAGGTCACCACACTCAGTGGTTGGGGAACCTGTCAGAGAGGTCCCCATCCTCAGCTCCCAGAGGGCTGTGGTGTTTGTCACCAGACTTGAGCTCCCTGAGGAGGGAGCCGCACCAGCCTGTTCATCACCAGACACTCTGCACAGGGCCTGGTGCATAATAGATGCTCAAGAAATATTTGTTCAGTGAACGGCTAGGCCAGCTTTCCCTGCCCCTGCCAACAACTGTCTGGTCTCTGTGACTGTTTCAGTTCATGCTCGAAAGCCGTTGCCTTAGATGGACCCCAGAGATGGGCGTGGAGCTCAGGGAGAGTGGGAAGACGCTCCTTGTAGACAACTCGCCGCTGTCTGTCAGTTTGCTCACCTCCCTAATGAGGGGGTTGGACTGGTGGCTCTCCAGGGGTCCTTCTCTCTGGCTTCAGTCCCACTCCCTCATTTCATGGATGAGGGGCTGAGTCGAGTTTAATTTTGTCAGCTGCCTCAGAAATCCATTGGGAGAAGGGGGGCTTGAGTTGGGGGATGCAGCAAAAGCCGTTGCTGTATATGGAGCCCCAACAGTGCTCCAGGCACAGGGCTGAGAGCTCTGCATGCACTGTCTGACTCGCTGTGCACTTCAGGACATTTTCCCAGGTTCAGGTTCAGAGAGCAGGAGTAATTTACCCAAGGCCACACAGTGAATCAGAGACTGACTGGGGATGGAACTGAAGTTGGCTGGGCCCCAAATGGGGAGCTCTTCCTACCTCAGCCCTCTGTGAGCTGAAGTCAGGAACTGTACCAGGCTGGACCAAACCATTCTTCGGAAACTTCAGGGACCCCTCCCCCGTCATTCCCTCCCCCCCACCCCCATGGCCTGACTTCTGTACCTAAGTCCTGTGGCGACATGGCTGGAATTTTGGCCAGGAAAGTCGTTGACTTGCAGAATTGGCTGGCAGGGGCTCGGGCGCCAGAGGCTTCTGATGGGTTCTGTGGCCCACAGCCCGTCCCCTCTCCCCGCTTCACCCCCAGCCAGCTTCCTGGGGCTAGGGTGGGCCCCTCTGCATCACTCATCCCTTGCCCCCTCCTGGTGTTGGGCTCCTGGGGTTGGCGTCTAGACAGACGAGAGCATCCTACCGAGAACAGAGGCAGCCCTGACTCGGG
>LNAC01000035.1:4718864-4745959 GCA_002007465.1 Ailurus styani | reverse complement strand
GGGGGGGGGGGGCTTTTCTCTTTTGCTTTTTTAATGGAAGTGGCTTGAGTGTGCTTAGGAGCCTGTGGGAAACATCCTGGGCAGAGGCAGAGGTTGAGTTACAGGCAAGAAGGGCCTGAGGATGGTGTGAGCGCCTGAGAAAATAGGAGATGGGGTCCAGAGTGGAGGCGGAGGCCCTGGTTGGAGGAGGGGGCCGGGGGGAGGAGGCAGAGGCCAGGTCCTGCGAGGGAGGCTGGAGGGGTCCCAGGAGGGCAGAGGACAGTGAGAAGATCAGAAGTGGTCCGTGGGCCAAGTGAGTGCCCCAGAGAAGCCTAGTTGGGTTGTGGGCGGGGGAGGGGGTGTCTCTCGAAGTAGATGGTTAAGGACCGGCCTCTGTCGTGCTCCGTGTGTGCCTGGGGAGTGACTCTTCTCTAGCAGCGCTTGGCTGCTTTGCGAGCAGGGAGAAAACTGTTCACTGGGTTTGTGCAGGTGCGGGCTTTTCCTGACGGGTGTGAGGGAAAGGCAGCGGGGTCTGCGAGTCTGGCTTACAGGGTCCCAGCAAGCACAGCGGGGATGCGAGGCACTGGGGAACGCCAGGGGTGGAGGGTGACAGGCAGGGGACCCGATGCGCTGGAGCCGGCTGGTCCCCATCACCATCAGGGGTGTTGGGAAGCCAGCTGGGGTGGTCCAGCAGGGGCTGTGGACTTGGTGACTCCGGAGGTGGGGCAGTTCACACAGTGACCGGTGACCGTGGAGGAGCGATGGGGGGAAAGGTCCCCGGGATGGTGTTTGAGAATCGAGAGGATGAGGTGCTGGAGGGCGAGGGGGTGGCCCCTGGATGTCAAAGGATGCTGCGGTGATGAAACTCATTTCCGGGGAAGGGGAGGACCTGGAGGCGGGCGATGGGGCTGTCCGGGTCTGCAAACAACTTAGGGACCCCAGAGGATCGCCCCCCCCTCGCCTTTGGGCCCAAGGAACATGGGATGTGAGGGGAGCACAGAGAAAGTAGCATCCTTGGGTGCAAACAGCAGAGCTTGGGAGACCCCTGTGGGAAGGAGCTAAGGCTTTAGGGGCATGGGTTGATTGGGAAGGGCTCGTGAGAAGAGTGAGGGTGGGGAGGGTCAGGCGAAGCGGCGCAGGGCCTTGAGGAGACGAGGGTGGGGAGACTGAGAGCCAGGCAGGTGGGACTTACTCTGTGGGTCTGACATATCCACACAGGATCTGGGTGACGTGTTCTCATCTGTCACTCTGGGATGGTCAGGGCACTTGTCCTCATCCTGCTTATCCGGGGTCCTGGCAGGGGGAGGCGGGGGGGCACACTGGCAGGCCCAGGGGACTCAACAATTGCCCCAAGCTCTGCGGGCTGCCCTGATGACGGAATAACTTGACTGGGCACCTGGCTGGCTCAGTCGGTTAAGCATCCGACTCTTGATCTCAGCTCAGGTCTTGATCTCTCGGGGTCCTGAGTTCAAGCCCCACGTTGGGCTCTGGGCTGGTGCAGAGCCTACTTTAAACAAACAAACAAAGAAACAAACAACAATAAAAAACATGCAAAGGAAAAGCACTCAGACAGGGGTAGTGGCCAGCACCACCCTCCACCCCCATCACGCAGGAGACTGCATCAGTTGCCAACAGGAGCTTCCGTCCTGGCCCTGGTCCACCTAGGAGAGAGACTCAAGACCTAACTCACAGGCTGGCCAGGTTAAAAACAAACAAAATGCCCAAAGCCACTTTTTCCCTCAGTGTATGTGTACTTGAAATTTTTTCGAAGGAGTAGTTTGCCGTTGTCTCCACACTAGTCCTCCCGTCAAACTAACGGGACACAACAAGGCCAGTTAGGACTTAGAATCACTGCTGCCCTCAGATGATTGTTCTGAGCTGGTGCAACCAGATGGGGAAGATACTCCCCCTATCTGTTTGTCCTTTATTTGGTAATTAGTCGCATCTCACAGCTGCACAAGCAGAAGTTCTGGAATATCTGACTTGGTTTTCAAATAAAAAGTAATAACTTTAGGATTGAGATTATTTATAAGATGCAGAATCTCAATTAAAAAATATATATATGGGGGGCACCTGGCTGTCAGTTGGTAGAGCGTGGCACACTTGATCTCAGGGTCATGAGTTCGAGCCCCAAGTTGGGTATGGAGTTTACTTTTAAAAACTAAGTTTACACCTGGGTGGCTCAG
This sequence comes from Ailurus styani, assembly GCA_002007465.1. Classification (NCBI taxonomy): domain Eukaryota; kingdom Metazoa; phylum Chordata; class Mammalia; order Carnivora; family Ailuridae; genus Ailurus; species Ailurus styani. The sequence goes on along the minus strand of LNAC01000035.1, from coordinate 4,743,794 downwards.
TGGGTTAAGTGTCTGCCTTTGGCTCAGGTCATGATCCTAGGGTCCTGGGATCAAGTCCTGCATTAGGCTCCTTGCTCACTGGGGAGTCTGCTTCTCCCTCTCCCTCTGCCCCTCCCCACTGCTCATTCTCTCTCTCAAATACATAAATAAAATCTTTAAAAAATATATTAAAAATATAAAAATAATAGAAGAACAAAGTTTAGGGACACCCGGGTGGTGCAGTCGGTTGAACGGCTGACTCTTGGTCTCGGCTCATATTCTGGTCAGCACCATTCAGGTCTGGGTGACCGCGCCGACTACACTAGTGTGTGGCCATCTGTTTCCCACCTGTCTCCCCCAGTAGACTGAGTTTCTGGAGGGCAGGAACCAGAGTTTACTCCTTTCTGCACCCAGCGCCAGCACAGGACCTGACACAGAGCACGTGTTCTGTGAATAAGTACGTAGACAGTGGTCCCCCCTGGGAGATGAAGGCAGGCAGGCCCCACGTCCCTCGGAAGGATGGAAGGAGGGTGGAGGGAGGCCGGAGTGATGGCTAACAGTGACCAGACTGGCCAATCAGGGAGGTCTTCCTGGAAAAGGAGGGAATTGTGCGGTACTTTGAAGACCAAGGCGAACTTGCATAGAGGAAAAGGGAAATGAAGGCAGGACTTCAGCTGTTTCAGCCGCTTGGGGGCAGGAGCTGGCCGGGGGTAGAGGAGTGAGGTAGCTCCCAGCAAAAGCCTTCGGTGCCCAGCTGAGAAGCTTCCACTGTTGAGTCTTCTAATTAGCCACCATTTATTAAGTCTAGTCGTCCATTAGTCTATGTGATGTTTCCATATTCTCACAACAACCTCTCGGGGAAAGGATTGCCTTCCCTATTACATGTGAAGAAATAGTCTCAGAGAGGGAAAGTAACTTGAACTAAGTCACACAGAGTTGCCATTCGAACCTGAGTTTTAGTGACTCCAAAGCTTTTCGGGGGAACTGTCCCCCTGCCTGCTATGTCAGTGAGGTCTCCGAGAACCCAGAGGGGTTGGAGCGAGAGGCCAGGGGCGCACCAGGGTGATCCCGTGTTTTAGGGGGTCATTTCCAGGCAAGACGTCTCCGCAGCTACACTATGAGTCTGTCTCGGCCACCTCCTCTGTCTTCTGATGGCAGCCTCCTTGCCAGGACCAGAAGCCAACTGAGTTGAGAGCATCAAGTGGACCCCAAACCACCAGGGGGCTCCCCAAGGCCTGGCAGAGTCCGGGTGGAAAGGAGAAGACCAGAAGTGGCGCAGGAGCTGTTGGGAGCAGGGAACAACGTGGGGGCTCTCTCCCCCAAGGTCAGCAGACCACTGGAGTCAAAGCGGAAAGGGCCCTTAGAGGTCATGTAGTCCAGTGGTCTCTTCTGTATGGAAGAAGGAGCTTGAGGGCCACTGGGGAAGGTGGCCTGGCCCAGGGCACCCGGGAGTCTGTCAGACTCTCAACCAGAATCCACACCTCTTAACTCCCAGGCCAGTGCCAACAGGGAAAGGTGATGGGTTGGTGCCAAGATGGGACAGGTGGCAGAGAAAAGCAGAATGACTGCCCCCCTCTTCCACCTCCCTGCGGTGTGACCTTGGGCAAGTCACTTCCCTTCCTCTGAAGAGACCTCATGGTCTCTTGCTTCAGAACGAGATCATGATCACAGCTCTGCCTTTCTGCCAAGGAGTATCTGGTGAGCGATGAACTTGGAAAGCTCTTTACAGTCTGCAGGGCCCTGCAGGAGGAGTCACCAACAAGAGGCAGGCTGGCGCCAGGTGGGTGGGTGCCAGGGCTAGGCCTGCAGCTTCCTGGGTCTCTGCCCAGGCTTTGCCATCTGTGTGGTGGCGTCAGCCGGCACCCTCCCCCCCACCCACCACCAACTGCCTCCCTGCCAGGAAAACGGCTTCTGGGATCTTCTCAATCAGAATCTTCCCTGTCCCTTCCCAGCCAGATCTCTTCTCCCCTTCCATTTAAATCGGGACTTTGGGTTGCAAGTGACAGAAATCACAAGGACAAGGACGGAGAATTCGTTTTCAGTGTGGCTAGACCCTCAGACCAAAACCAATGTGGCCTGGACCTCCCCTTGCTTGTTCCCTCTTTCTCCCTCTCTGTCCCTTTGAGGTGGCAAAGATGGCCACCAGCTGCTGCGAGGGACACTGTACCCATTCGGATACCCTGGCAGATAGCATCTCTGTCCCGGCTGCTCCAGCAGGTCTCTGGGGTGACTCTCGGGAGCTGGCCACAGGGCGAGTGCCCAGCCCTGACCAGATCCCCGTGTGTCGATTATCTGGTCAGGGCTGCGTCATGAGCCCACTGCTGAAGTTAGAGGTGGGCTCAGCCCCACGCAAGCCACATGGACTATAGGTCCGGGAGGCGGTTCCCAAAACAAAGAGATGGGTTCTGTCAGCAGAAGAGGTGTTGGACAGACAGTAACAATGGATGTCATTGGCACCTTTGTTCTTAAGTGAATCAGCTGAAACATTGAACCAGGGGCTCCTGGGAAGGGATGATTGATTGAGTCCTGTATCGGTTAGCTTTTGCTGGGTAACAGGTCATTCTGGAGTAGTCATTTTTTTTTTTAAGATTTTATTTATTTGTCAGAGGGAGAGATTGAGCACAAGCAGAGGGAGTGGTAGGCAGAGGGAGAAGCAGGCTCCCCGCTGAGCAAGGAGCCCAACAGGGGACTCGATCCCACGACCCTGGGATCATGACTCGAGCAGAAGGCAGGTGCTCAACCAACTGAGCCACCGAGGTGCCCCATGGAACAGTCATTTAAAACAATCATTTTATTTAGCTCTTGATTCTATAGGTCAGCTGGGCGATTCTTCCGGTCTGGCTGTGTGTTTTTGGTCAGTTGGTCGGCATTGGAATGACCTAGAATGGCCCCCCTCGCATGGTTGGTGGGCTGTCACTGGGGGGTAGGGGGGCTTGGTTCTCCTCTTATCTTCCAGAGGTTCACAGGGGCTCTTCCACATGGTGTTGTCTGTGTTACAAGTATAGTAAGGGGGCGAGCTCCAGGGCTCATGCAATGTTTTCAAAAGATCTTCACTTGCACTGTGCTTCCTAAAGTGCCATTGGGCAAAGCAAGTCACATGACTAAGCACAGAGTTAGTGTAGAAGTGTACTGCCAAAGAGCATGGAGACAGGGAGAGAAAGAGCTTGCGTCAATTCTGCAACCTACTACAGCTCTCTTGGGGAAAGGGAATAAGAAAAAAAAAATCCCTTTTTCTGCAGCCCATGGGTTCCATGGGCCAGGGAAGCCTCCAGATAGCAGTCCTTGCAAGAGGGGACTCAGGCCCAGGAACTTTCCCGGGCCCTTCAGGGCGATGGCTCAGCCCTGGCCAGGGCTGGGGGAAGGCGGTCTGGATCCTAACTCCACCTGCTCCGAGCCCCACATGGGGCAGCGGCAGGTGCCAATGGGGAGGGCCTCTTGGCAGGGAGGAAGATGTTCTGAACCCCAGCTCCCTTCTCCCTTCTCCCTTCCCCAAAGTGATGACTAGGGCTCTGTCTCAGTTCGTCCCCCCAGACTTGCTTCCATCTCCCCATCTCCCTGTGTCTGGTGGGGCTGGGATGGCTCTGAGACTTGTGAGCAGTCAGGCTGTGGTGCCTCATCACCATGGTAAATGGTGTCCCCTGCTCCACGAGGTCAAGGAGGAGTCCCTGTCCTTCCCTTCCAAGCCATGACCGTGGCCTCAGCCTGCTCTCTCCCACAGGTCGCTGCACTGGAGCGGCAGATCTTTGACTTCCTGGGCTATCAGTGGGCTCCTATCTTAGCCAACTTCCTGCACATCATGGCAGTCATCCTGGGCATCTTTGGCACCGTGCAGTACCGCTCCCGGTACCTCATTCTGGTATGGCTCCCTCAGCCCCTCCCACGCCCCTGCTCCTCCAGCTAGAACTGCCCCCCTCCCCTGGGCGCCCAGACCCCTGCTCTCTCTTAGCTCCAGCCTGGCTGGTGGTATGGATGCCCAAATCCCAATGCTTCTTTGCTCAGCAGAGAGACGAGATTGGTATTTTCTCTAAAGGATTTCCTAGGAAAAAATCCAAATATTAACCAGCTGTGTCATTTAGTGAGTGCCTACAATATGCAAAGCACACTGCTAAGAGTTTCACGTGTTTTACTTATCTTTACAACAGCCCTACAAGGGATATCTTACCACCTCCATTTTCCAGATGAGGAAATGAGGCTCAGGAAGGTTACGAGGCTTCCTAAGGTCACACAGCTAATAAGTGGCAGGATTAGACCATCAGATCCAAGAGCAAAGCCTGGATCAGTAAGTCAGTGGAGGGACAGACTTCATGTTCTTTAGTTTCTCGGGTTGCTTTAAGAAGGCTGGCCTGGGGGGCGCCTGGGGGTCTCAGTCATTGAGCGTCGGCCTTCGGCTCAGGTCATGATCCCAGGGTCCTGGGATCAAGCCCCACATTGGGCTCCCTGCTCAGCAGGGAGGCTGTTTCTCCCTCTCCCACTCCCCCTGCTTGTGTTCCCTCTCTTGCTGTGTCTCTATCAAATAAATAAATAAAATCTTAAAAAAAAAAAAAGCCCCACTTGCCATCAGACCACATTCTCGATGAACAGCAAAGGACCAAAGCCGGGCCAGCCTTTTTTTTTTTTTTTTTTNTCATCGAGAATGTGGTCTGATGGCAAGTGGGGCTTTTTTTTTTTTTAAGCTTTTATTTATTAATTTGACAGCGAGAGAGGGAACACAAGCAGGGGGAGTGTTAGAGGGAGAAGTAGGCTTCTCGCCGAACAAGGAACCCGATACGGGGCTCGATCCCAGGACCCTGGGATCATGACCTGAGCCAAAGGGAGACACTTAATGACTGGGCCACATAGGTGCCCCACTAGTGGGGCTTTGAGGTCAGTGCCTCCTGTGCTCTGATCCCAGGAGCGGATTGTGACCCTGGCTCCCTCCTCCTGCTTCCTCTTTCCAAGCCCTGGTCCTCGATGGTCTCCATTAAACTCCTGTTTTCAGCTAGGCTCACCCTTCTCCCCTGCTCTTCCTCAGTGACCCATTCATGCCTCTTTGGAGGGAAAAGCCTTCTCAGTCGCCTTACTACACACACACTTGACACCTGTGATGATGACTATATGCTTTGCCATTCCTGCCACAGCCCATTCTGGCTCGTTCTTGGGCTTTGCCCACCTCTCACAGGCTAAGCTCCCAGAAGCCAGGTGAGCAGGGCCCTTCCAAAGCTCTGTCTCACCCGGGATGGGAGAATCCTTTCCAGCCCTCAGGAAGGCCCCAGGCACTCCTCTAAGCAGTGCTGTGTGCCAGGGGACAGCACCGGAATGCAGGCCCAGGACTTGGGTGGAAATGCCTCGCTCCTCTCCAGCTCTGCAGAGCCAGGCTGCGTCTGTTCTTCTCCGCAGAGTGTATCGGATTAGCTGCCAGAGGACTGGAGCTTGAGGAGCAGCCCTATCTCTTCCCAGCTGTGTGATCTTGGAAGACTTAAACCTCCTCTCTCGGGCTCACGTTGGTTATCTTTAGAGAGAGAGCAGTGCCTTCCATGCAGGGCTGTTGTAAGGACAGGACGGATGTAATACTGATTTATAAACTCTAAAGTGCTCTCTGTGGGAGGCAGTGTCATCATGTCCCCTTGCAAAGGTCTCCACTGACACGCCCCATCCCTGCTCCCTCAGGCCCCACTCTGACCCCACCTCTCCTTTCCCCAGTACGCAGCCTGGCTGGTGCTCTGGGTTGGCTGGAACGCATTTATCATCTGCTTCTACCTGGAGGTTGGACAGCTGTCCCAGGTAAGCCTCAGGCCTGGCAATGCCAGAGGGCAGAGCCTGACCTTTCCCGTTCCCCACCCATCGGCTCCTAGTTTGGTCTGGGGCTTCATCTCTTGAAGAGCCCTCCCTCTACACACCCGAATGTTCTGTACTCCACAGACCTACCCCCACATTATGTTTCTGGCCTCTTTTGCACTTCTCAGAAACAAATGATGGAGCAGATAAGGCTGAGAGGCCATGATGATGGGCTGGGGTCGTACTTGATCACAAGCTCAGTAGAAACCAACCACTTGCAGTGGCGCTGGAAAGTGCTCTGGGGCCCTACATGTGTTCAGTGTAAGGGGGGTGAAAATGCCATGCCCTTTGTACTGCTTAGGCCACAAAGATTTGAGTTCAGTTCTGATCAATACTTTCAAAAGGGAAAGAGACGGGCGCCTGGGTGGCTCAGTGGGTTAAAGCCTCTGCTTTCGGCTCAGGTCATGATCTCAGGGTCCTGGGATCGAGGCCCGCATCGGGCNGCTGGAAAGTGCTCTGGGGCCCTACATGTGTTCAGTGTAAGGGGGGTGAAAATGCCATGCCCTTTGTACTGCTTAGGCCACAAAGATTTGAGTTCAGTTCTGATCAATATTTTCAAAAGGGAAAGAGACGAAGTCAACTTGGGGGAAATCAGGTAGACCAGGTCCCGTGCAGAACTACTGAAGAAAGGGGAAGTTTTTAGGTTGTGGAAGAGCAAGCCCAGAGGACAAACTTCTGTCTCTAGTATGCAAGAGGGGAAAATATATGAATGGGAGCGTTGGCTTTGTAGTTCTGTTAGATCAAAATGCAGCTCCAACATTTCCAAGCTGTGTGACCCTGGGCGTGTGGCTTATCCTCTCTGAGCTTGAGTTTCCCTGTCTGGGGAGCGTAGATAACCGCTTCCTGTGGTTGCCGAGGGGAGGAAATGAGATTATACATCTCAGAGCTTGGCACCTGGTCAACACTCAGTGAATATTAGTTAACAGGCTGCATGAGCAAATGGATTGATAAACACCAAGAAGCAGGCTGTGGGTGGGAAGCTGTGATCTTGGCCAGCCTGTTCTCCATTTCAGATGGGGAGACCAAGGACTAGAGAGGACAGGTTTGCCCAGGGCCACACCCAGAGAGCAGTGGAAGAGGCTGAACAGGCTGCAAAGGGGTCTGTATTGAGGATTTCACCCATGGCTGGAAGACTGGACTCAGTCACTGTTAGTGTCCCTTGCATCTCTGAAACTTTGGGGCTCCTGTAGGTCAGCACCAGCCCCTTCCATCTCGGATGGAAGTGTGAGACCTACGTAGTCATCAAGTGCCACCTACTGGCCAAGTATAGACTTGCAGAAACGGACTCCCTCCACACCCTTCAAATCAAGCCGGGAGAGGAGGCTGCTGCAACAGTCCAGGTGTGATGTAGATCTTTATATAGTTTCCTGGGGCCTGGAGAAGATGTCCCCCACCCCTGGCCCCAGCTCAGTATCCTAGGCCCCTCTGCCCCCAGGACCGGGACTTCATCATGACCTTCAACACGTCCCTGCACCGCTCCTGGTGGATGGAAAATGGGCCAGGCTGCCTGGTGACACCTGTCCTGAACTCCCGCCTGGCCCTGGAAGACCACCATGTCATCTCTGTCACCGGCTGCCTGCTTGACTATCCCTACATCGAAGCACTCAGCAGTGCCCTGCAGATCTTCCTGGCTGTGAGTCCTCCTGTCCGCCCCTAGCCCACACACTCCCAGACGTGGAGTCCACCCCAACCCCTTTGTTTAGCTCTAGTTAAGAAAGGGAGAGCCTAGATCTTCCAGCCTGCTTGTGCTTCTGCCTTGCTCCGTCTCCATATCTTGTATCTCCTCCCTTCACCCCTGCCCCAGCTCCCATTCCAGGAGTGAGCAGGTTTAATGAATAGGATGAGTCATCAGACTATGAGTCAACCCAGTCTCCAGTGTATCCGCTGTGTGACCTTGGACAAGTCACTTGCCCTCTTTCAGCTTATATGCTTATTCACAGAAAGGCGTGACCACGTCAACTGTGTAGCGTTGTGAGAGTAAAAGGAGAGTGCTCCGAGAGAGTAATGGAGTTCCCCGTCTTGCCCTTGGCACTCCATACATCCAAAGCCACATAATCCTCCTTCCTCTTAACAAGTCAATAAAGTATTGCCCAGGTCCAGCTGGGAAAGCTGAGTCTCAAAGAGGTAAAATAATGGCTTGTCCAAGTCCACTCGAAGAACAGAGAATGGAACCAGGTATGTTTGACTGTAAGGCCCAGGCATTTAACTTGAAGTTGTTATGGGATGGCCTTCATCCTTGCACACCCCATCCCTCCCGTCCTACTGGGCCTGGTGGGGCAGGGAGTGGAGGAAGAGCTTCTGTCTTCTTTCCTTCCACCCCCAGCTCTTTGGCTTCGTGTTCGCCTGCTACGTGAGCAAAGTGTTCCTGGAGGAGGAGGACAGCTGTGAGTGCCCAGCCCCTAGGGATCGGGGATGCCTGGCCACACACCTCCCCGTGCCTTCAGCACCCTGGACAGAGCCCTGTGCCGCCTGGGCGGGAGGGAGACCTGGGTCGGCCGACTGGCTCCTCTTGGTGGGGAAGAAGAGGCAGCCCGGGTGGTGGGGTCTGCATAAGCCAGCACATTCTGGGCTGTGACCCAGAATCCAGGTGCCCAGTGCATGGCTCCAGCACGGCTCTCCACCCACTCCTCTTAGGTTCTGCCCCTCTGAGGAGCTCCACCCCTACGAAGCAACACCCGTGCCCAACCTCTGCCTCCCAACCCCACCTCCCAGGTCTTGCCCCTTAAGTGGCTCAAGCCCTGCTCCCTTAAAGGACCGCCCACCCCCGAGGCTCTCTATCCACTTGGGCTTTGGCCCACTCTGGCGGAGCTCCTGCGAGTCCCGTTCTGCTCCCCGTAGGTCCGGCAGCAAAGCACCCCCCCCTCCCAAGACACTGTACTGGGGTCTGGCCCCCTCAGATTCTTCCTTTTCAGCACCCAGCCTCCCATAACTCATACCCCCCAGGCCCATCCCTAACTATGCACCACCTCCCCTTCCACAGTTGACTTCATTGGTGGCTTTGACTCCTACGGATACCAGGCGCCCCAGAAGACGTCGCATTTACAACTGCAGCCTCTGTACACGTGGGTCACGGCGCCCAGCGGGGTGGGGTGGAGGGACTGGGGCGTCGTTGTAGGGGAAAGAAGGGCAGAGTGGAGGGCAGCCGGATCTCTCTGCCCCCATACTTTCAGCGTCCACTTCCCTAACCTGCCTTTGTTTCCTGCAGGTCGGGGTAGCCTCTGTCCGACGCCCATCCAGTTGCTGCGAGCTTGCTGGCTAGACTGAAGCCGCTGGCACGAGCTCGGGCCAAAATAGCAGGCGCGCCCCCTCGCGGCGCGCGAACCGACTGCAGCCTGCGCCGGCTGAGTCTGAGGCGGACTTGGACTTGGCCCTTCGCAGCCTGACTCCAGGGATGGGGCGGGCCGGGCGGGGGAGGGGATCGCGGGGTTTGTATTTTTTTTATCTCAGCCTTGGCGTGCGCTGGGGCCTCCCTCCCTTCTCCAGCCTCTCCCTTTCGAAACCCTTCACCCCACTTCCGGTCCCCTGTCCAGAGAGAAAAGGCATTCGCCCCGTTCTCACCACATTTTCACCAGCCCTGGGGAGAGTTACTGTGAAATAGAAGCAGGAGTCCTGGGTTCCAGTCGCAGCTCTGTCACCAACTCTGTGTGACATCTGGCAAGGCCCTTCCTTGCCCTCTCTGGGCCTCAGTTTCCCTCAATTAAAATAATCTCTTAGCAGATGGAGCTCTTTCTAGCCTTTTCATTTGACTCTTAATTCCCTGGGCTAGGCTGGGATTATAATTCCCATTTTGCAGATGTGGAAACTGAGGCCCGGAGATATGAAGCGATTTGCTTGAGGCCACACAGCTAGGCTTTTGGTGGAGGCAGGCCCTGAACACAGTGTACCTTCTGTAGTTTCAGACTCCAAAACCCAGTGCCTGGTCTCTGAATCCCATTTCCAAGCCCCCAAGCCCCCATCCAGCTGGGACATTCTAGAACCCATGTGATCTACATCACACACACCACCACCACTCGCCAGCGCCTCTCTTGAAGCAATATGCCTGTTCTCCTGTTGGGAACCAGATGAACAGAGCCCAGAGCCCTGAATTCAGCCTGACCCACAGGGAAGCCCTCCTAGTCTTGGCCCCTGTCCACTCTGGGCCAACGTTTCAAGGTCATTCCAGTGGGGGCGGGGAGCATATCTCAGCCACCCCACCCCCTTCTGGGTCCCTGAGGCCAGGTCTGCTGCAGCCATGATCCCCTGTCCCCTCAGCAACTCCCCCCCCCCCCCATGGCTCCATCCACCTCACCAGTTGCAAGACCTATGGTTCCAGAATGAAAGACAGCTGGTCAGCACCTCCTGATCACCAGCGTTCAGGACCACTCCAATGTCCAAGAGAAACCTCTAACAAGCCCAGAAGGAGTTGTGAAGAGGCGGACTGGGCATGTGGGTTGTGGTGTGGGGTCGGGAGGACCAGCACCCTTAAGAGCAAGCAGAGATGAGAGCTCATTCTCCCCATCTCCTTCTACAGACACCCCTGAGGACCTTGCTTCCTGGGTACTGGCCATGAGTCCAAGGGCAGGAGGGGCAGGCCTCCTCTTCCCAGTCTGTGAAACAGGAGTGGCCCTGGATGAGGAGGGAGGGCAAGGGCCATGGGGGAACTGGACAGAAACACAGATGGTTTGTAAGCCTGAGCCCATCCATGGTAACCACTCCACTCCTCACTCTCTACCTTCTGATCTAGGCTTCCTTACATCTGAGGCCAAATATCCTGAGCTAGGACCCCACCCTGACATCCCCTCTGCAGTGCTGTGCCAAGGAGCCAGCCCTAGGAGTTCCACCGGTCACCCTGGGCACTGAGGTCCTCTATGGTCTGCCCAGGTAGCTAGGGGTTCCGCTCAAGAAGGGGGCAGCTCCCTTCGGGCTTGGCTGCTATCCTGCCACTAGGCCGACTCCTGCCTCCAGCCCTCTCCTCCCACCCCCACTCCCCACCCTCCTTTCTACTCAACGGGTTTAGCCACTGGTGCTTTGAAGCCTTTTGTTTTTATAAGACAGTTTTTGCAAGGGACCAAGTTCTTTTCCCACTGGGACCTTGCAAGGCAGGGAGTGTGCCCTGGTTTCTGTGCAGGTGGGTTCATTAAAGATGGTGTTTTCTTCTCTATCATCCTGTCCTCCTGCCCTGTGACTCAAGCCCTGCTTGAGGACTGGGACTGGCTGGGAGCCCGGGCTGGGAGTCAATGTCACTGCCACTATCATTCCTGGGGTGCTGGCCTGTGCTTCTGGCTGGCTGTGTAGCTTTGGGAAGTCACTCTCCCTCTCTTTCCTCATCCATAAAATGCAGAGGTGGGGCTCAATCAGTGGGTTCCCAAACCTGGCTCACAATCCCTTTGAGAGCTTTCTATTTATTTTTCTGGTTAAGTGGATTGTAAGTTGATGCTTCCAAATATCCTTTGCATCTCAAGTCTGCCCTCTTCCTGACAATTCAGCTTCTGACTTAGAATGATTGGTAGAAAGTGCTTTAGACACAGATTCCTGGGACAGCCTGGATCTTTTCTGGCAATACAACCAGAATCGGTATTTTGAATATTCAAAATTTTATTTACTTTTGTGGATAGATAATAGGTATATATGGTACAGAATTCAGAAAGTTCCAGGGGTTTATGTCTTTTTACCTATTTTTCATCTCTTTCCAAAGATAGACAATTCTTTGTTAACTGAAGTACATTTTTTTCCCCTTTTCACACAAATGGAAACATGATCTACTCAATCTTCAACTTCCTCCTGCTGCTTCTTCTTCTTCTACTTAACTCTGAACCTTGGAATCCCTGCCCCAAGAATACACGTGGAGTTGCCTCCCATGGTGATTTGGTAGAATTAGGACTTGTGTGAAGATTCCCAGGTAATCCTGAACCAGAGGTTCTACAAAGATACCTTAAGTTCATTACACAAACTCCTGTGGACCCTGCCTGGTCATGGAGTTTGGAGGAAAATCAATCATAGGCGCCGCCTTCAAGGACTTTATGGTTTAGTGGGGAGCCCACAGGATGGGGCCATAGAAGGGTGAATGCTGCTGGCAGGGGTCAGTGCTGAGGACAGTTTGGAGTGAAAGGCAGTTGTTAATAAGAGCCCAGGCCAGAGGCCACCCGAGTGTCCTGGACAGGGACACCAGCATAAGCACAGATACGGAGGTAGGGGAACACGCGGCGTTGGGGGAGGAGAAGGATGACCCAAGACAAACTTATTGGAGGAGACTTTGAAGAGGGAATGTGTCAGTTTCCTATTACTGCCATAGATTACTACAATGTTAGTGTCTTTTTTTTTTAAGATTTTTAAAATTTATTCATTTGAGAGAGAGAGAGAGAGAGAGCAGGAGCTGGGGGAGGAGCAGGCAGAGGCAGAGGGAGAAGCAGACTCTCCACTGAGCTGGGAGCCCAATGCAGGGCTCCATCCCAGGACCTGGGATCATGACCTGAGCCGAAGGCAGACACTTAACCATCTGAACCACCCAGGCACCCCCACAACCTTAGTGTCTTAATACAACTGTATTGCCTTATGGTTCTGTAGACGTTGGACATGAGTCTCACTGGGCTAAAATCAAGATGTCTGGAGGATTGCATTTCTTTCCGGACGGTCTAGGGGAGAATCCATGCCCTGGCCTTTTCTAGCTTCTAGAGCCTATGGCTCGTGGCCCCTTCCTCCAACTTCAAAGCCAGCAATGTCCTATCTCTCTGACCCTCCTTCCATCATCACATCTCTACCCACAGCCATGAAAGTTTCTCCACTTTTAAGGGCTCATGTCATTAGGTTGGGCCCAACCCGATAACCCAGAATAATCTCCCCATCTCAAAGTCCCTTTTGCCATGTAACACGTTCACACATTCCAGGGGTTAGAACATAGATACCCTTGGGAGCCATTATTCTGCTTTTCAGGACAGGAATTTAGCCTTGATGTCACATCAGAGCACATCAGCCTGACTGATGTAGATGGGAGCTACTGAAGGATTTTGAGCAGAAGCTACTCTGTTAGAGCTGTCTTTATGAGAGAAGATACTTGCAAATGACATATCTAATAAAGGATTAGTATCCAAAATACATAAAACTCAACACCCCCCAAAATAGTTAATCCAGTTTAAAAAACGGGCAGAAGACATGAGTAGACATTTTTGCAAAAGAGACATACAGATACGTGAAAAGATGCTCAACATCATTCATCATCAGGGAACTATAAACCAAAACCACAAAAACTGCATTCACTTCACACCAGTCAGGATGGCTAAAATTAACAACACAGGAAACAATAGGTGTTGGTGAGCATGTGGAGAAAGGGGAACTCTTTTTACACTGTTGGTGGGAACGCAAGCTGGTGCAGCCACTCTGGAAAACGGTATGGAGGTTCTTCAAAAAGTTAAAAAAAGAACTACCCTATGACCCAGCAGTTGCATTACTAGGTATTTATCCAAAGGATACAAAAATACGAATTTGAAGTTTTTAGCAGCAATGTCCACAATAGCCAAATTATGGAAACAGCCCAAATGTCCAATGACTGATGGATGGATAAAGAAGATGCAGTGTCTATATACAATGAAATGCTACTCAGCCATAAAAAAGAATGAAGTCTTGTCGTTTGCAACAACACAGATGGAGCTAGAGAGTATAATGCTGAGTGAAATAAGTCAGAGGAGACAAATACCGTATGATTTCACTCACGTGTGAGATTTAAGAAACATTAGAGCTGTCCTTTAGCAAGAACTGGTAGGGTTAGAGACCTCAGATTTCTCTCAAGCCTCTGTAGATGTGTATTCTTGGGGATCTGGGTGTGACCACGAGCCCTGTGTAAACTTGGGAGTGTAATGATCAGCATGGGCTGCAGGAGGCAGGCATACGTAGATCCAAATTCATGACTCTGGAACCAGTTGAGCTGGTCTTCCTACAAAGCCCACTGAGGATCCCCCAGCTCCTGCCATCTTGGGGCCACCTCCCAGCAATCTCCACACACTAGAATAATCCAGATAGGATGGGCCATCTTCCAGTAACGGCTGAATCATAAAGGGACCCAAAGCGTTCTTTAAACAGAGAACATGAATTCCCTAAGGTACATTTGACAAGCACAAGAGTCTACTGGGACTTTCAGACATACGAGTGTTTTCTTTAAATGCATTGGAATTGGATCTTGCAGTTTCTTAAACAGATTAGGAAGGGGGCGGGGGCTGACAGCAAAACCCCATTGCCTTACAGGATTCACTACTCCACAGGTTGCTGGCCCAGGGCAGGGTTTCTTCAGTTTCCAGAGCGTAAGAATCCCTGAACATCCAAATTCCTGATCCTGAGCCAAAATGTACTGAACCCAAACATCTCCCAGGCAGTGACAGGAAAACTGCATTGTTTTGCAAATGGTCCCAGTGATCCGGGTTCAGGAAATCCTAGCCGTGGGTAAAGAGGCATTCAGATATTTTTGGAGCTCCCCCTCCTCCAATGTCACAGAGGTCCCACCAAATTATACCTTCCAGCTATGTCATACCAGAGCTAGACTTGAAGGCTCTCTTCCCTAAGCTCAGTTTCGTTACTGACAATCTTACAGTGCGTGCGCATGTGTGTTTAGTGCGTTAGTCATTGTAAAGGCTGTGGTCTACTCCTGAATTTAAACATCGACATAACTTCACCCTTAGGTTAGTTTGGGCAGACAGGTTCAGGCCCTGCCTTCCCCTCCCTCAGCCTCAGTCACCTGGGGGAGGAGGTGAGGGCAGCTCTCCGTGGTTCCCGTCACCTGAGCTGGGGGCCACGCCTGCCCTGAGCCTCCGTTCCAGTGACTCAGCAGATCCCCTCCGAATCTGCCCTGGAATTGGACTGGGCAGGCCCGGGCAGGCTGGAGCAGCAGACAGAGCCCTGCACTGGGCATCCAGGACCAACGTTCTAGTTCTTCCTCTGCCCCTCACCCACCCAGGGCCCTGGGGCAGCTCCTCCACCTTTGGCCTTGGTGACTTCATGGGTGAAACGAGAGGACCGGACTTTGAGTGATATTCCCGGGCTTCTTCAAACTGCTGACATTCTGGAACAGGGCTTCTCAACCCTAACTGTACTCAGGATGACTTTTTTAAAATACAGATTTCTGGACTCCACCTGCATACCAGGTTCTAATTCACTGGGACCCAAGCATCCGAATTCATCCTTGAAATGTTTATGAAGCACCTACTATGTGCCAGGAATTGGGGATATAGCAGTGAACAAAGCAAAAAGTAATCCCTGTTCTGGAGAGGATATCTATTGGGAGGAGACATACATAAATCAGTAAATACATGGTCTGTCAGAGAAGTGTCCCAGAGCAAAATGGTAGGAAAGAGAAATTAAAAGACCTGAAGAAGGTTAGGGTAGAAAGCAAAGGGAGCAGCAGGTACAAAGGCCCTGAGGCGGGAGCATGCCTGAATAAGGAAGCCAGTGTGATTCAAAGCATGGAAAGAGTGGTAGAAGATGGAGTCACAGAAGGAGCAGGTGGGAGGTGGCATGTCTGATACTATTGACCTTGAAGGATATCATAAGGGCCTCCGCATTTAATCTGAGTGAGATGGGAAAGCATTGGAGGAATAGAGCACAGAACTGGGAGGGTCCCTTTGGATACTGTGTGATGAACAGACTGGGAAGTCAGGAGCTGGAACGGAGACTAGAGCAGACGCCATCGAGGCAATCCAGGTGAGAGACACTGGTGGTTTAGTCAAGATGGCGGCAGTAGAGAGGGTGAGAAATCCAGTAGACTGGATTTCAATACGTTTGAGGGTAGGACCAACAGATTTGCTGACAGGCTGGCTGGGGGGATGGGGGAGGTGAGTGAAAGAGAGGGGTCAAACAGGACCCCCAAGGTTTGTGGCCTGAGCAAGTAGAGGCTAGAGCTGCCCTTGAGATAGGATGACCACAACAGGCGAAGGTTTGGGCGTGGACTTCAGCATTTTGGTGTCGGACAGGAAAGTTTAAGATGCCCGTTAAGATGAATGCCCAGGGGGAAGAGGGCTGAAACCTGAGTCCTGGGGCGCTTCCTCATTTGGAGTCGGAGGACATTCCATGGAGCCAGCGGAGAGGGCTGAAGTCGGGAAGCCAAGGGCTGATCCGAACTAACATTTTTGAGTTGTCTCGGTTTACTGATTCCATTCTCTGTCAAGAAATATCAACTGGGCACCTACTATGTTCCAAGCACCATTCTAGACACTGAGGCTACAGCAATGAATAAGACCGGCAACGCCTTAGCTCTCTCACAGCTTACCCTCTAGGCAGAATTGACATAAGTTTTCATACATGTTAGTCTTTGTAACAATCCCAAGAAAGCAAGTTCTATTATCATCACTTATAGTTGGAGCCCCTCAACCCGGAAGAGGTTAAGTCACGATCCAAAGTTACACAGCTAGTAAGTGGTGAGATAGATGCTTAAATCCAACCACTCTGACCCCAGGCTCATTCTCTAACCGTGGACATGAATTGCCTTGTAGGGAGTTTCGGTGCCCAGCCAGGGCTGAGAACCACTGCTCTAGGATTGGGGTGGGGGTGGGGGGACTCTGTTAGCTTTCTAGTGCTGCCTAGCAAGTTATCCCAAAATTAGCAGCTTGAGTCAACAAAAATTATCTCACACAGTTTCAGTGTGTCAGAAATTTGGGAGCACCTACCAAGGGTACTGACTTCCAAATCTCCCACCCTCTTGGTGAACACACCCTGTATAATCTCTGGCCACCCCCCACCTCTGGTCTCCTGCCCTCAGTGTGCCTGGAGGATTTGTGAGCCAGGTGGGAAATACCCGCCCCCGTGCGAGGGGGAGCAGAACGCAATCAACATTAAACACGCACCGAGTCCTTACAATGTGCCAGACTTACATAACTCTCTTCATCCCCACAGCAACCCTGTGAAGCCAGCAGCTGCATTCCCATTTTAGAGATGAGGAGACTGAGGCACAGAGAAATGGAGTAAGATTTCACAGGTGGTGAAGTGGGAAGACAACGCCCGTTTGTTGAGCCTGGTGGGCACTTTTCACAAGCGATATGGCGCATCCTCCCCACCACCTCCGGCAGAGGTACAGCTCTTGTTTTCACAGCCTTAACCTTGTCCTTGAGGAGCCCGCTCTCCCCCTCCCGTCAGAACACGGGGGAGCACGGCCGTCCCAGCGACGCCTGCTGGCTGGCGCTGGGAGTGCGCTGTCTCCCGACCTGGAGCTGAGAGACCACCTCTCCGTGCCGGTCACCCCCCTCCTCGCGCAGGCACCCCGGAGTCCAGGTCCCCCTGCCTTCCTGGGCCTCCTGCCGCCCGGCCTGCGCCCTCCCTCCGCAACTCCTCTCTTGGTCTTGGTCTTGGTCTTGGCCTAGGAAAGATCACGGGTTTGAAGTTTGGGTCCTAGCTCTGCCACTTGCTAACTGGGCAAACTTGGCCAAGTCATAATCTTGCACTGGAAACATGCCTCACTGGGCAGGGTTCCGTGAGGACCGCAGGCAGCCAGTGTAAACTGCAGAGCCTGAGTTCCTTCCTAGCTTCGGGTCCGGGTCCGTGGTGTTTGAGGCGGGTAGAGGGACCAAGCGGAGGGAGGAGTGTTCGGGCGCCGGCATGTGTCCTCTCCGCCGGCCCAGAGCCAGAGTGTGACCCAGTAGCATCCCAGTCGCCTGCGAACCTGCACATCTTGCCCTTTCCTGGCACTGCGCCCGGCCTGAAGGGTCACCGTGGATGGGGATGGGAGGTTTCACGGCCCCAAGAAGGCGGTAGATGGGGAGCTGGGGTTGGGAGTAAGTCAGTGGGGAGCGGGAAGGAGTGAGCCAGATGGTGATTCTTGTCTGTTCAATGGGTCCCTTCAGGCAGCTTAGCCTGCTGCTCGGAGCCTCAGTATTTCTCTCTGTAAAATGACTCTAATAATGTGTGTCTTCAGGCCCTAGTGGGTAAGGGTAAGGGCTCCACGGGACAAGAACTCATTCTATTTGGGGTGGCCTGAGGCCTCCTTGCCAGATCACACCCAGAGCAGTCGGGAGGGACAGGACGCTCAGCTCTGCCTCCCCAGGGAGCTTCCAGAGGCTTCTCTGGCCTGGGGCGGCTCTCAGCCCCAGCCTTCTTCCCTCCACCGCTGCAGCCCCTGTCTGACCTCCAGCGAGGACCGTGGGCAAAGGGCCCTGTCTCGCTATCACAGAACTTGGCCTTGAGAACCAACCACCATCTCCTTCCGCCTTCTCTCCAGCCGGGGACCTGCTCACCTCCCTGCAGCCTCTCCCAGGAGCCCTGTGGCCCTGTGAGGTCTCTCCAAGCCTCTGCTGTGATGAGCACTCCCATTGCCTGGAGGTGAGAACAGAGCCTCTGGAAGGGAGCAAACAGTTCCAGGCCCTGGGACGACCATCTCGCCATCCCCTGTGGCCCACAAGGATTGGCCGTGCTGGAGTCACACTTGGCCTTGGTCCTCGGCCTGGTCCTGTCAGCTCTCTGTTTGTTGAGGAAGTGAGGGAAGGAATTGGAAGGAAGGAGAGGAGGAAGGGAGGGAGGCAGGCAGGAAGGAAAAGCAGGGTAGGTGCTGTGGTCATTTCCTTTTTATAAACGAGGCAACTGAGGCACAGTGAGGCAAAGTGCCATCTCCCTGACCAGGTCATTCCCCAACTTGAAGGTTCCTCTCCCCCCTGCAGAGACTGCTTCTCTGCCTGCCTCGTGCACCTCTAAGGACTGTCTCAGCTTGGGCCAGCCAGGGAGAGATGGGGTGGCCAGTGTCTGTCTCTCCAGCCACAGCCCTGCCAGGGTGCAAATGAAGCCCCTGTTACTTTCCTTTTCCCAACAGACTATCATTCACCTCCCCTCTGCGTGCTGGTGGCTGCCCAGCCAGCATCCTCGGTCTGGCCCCCCAGGGTCTTGTTCTCTCTGTTCCAGTTAGCTGTTGCTGCATAACAAACCAGCCCCAAGCTAGGTGGCTTAAAACATTCCAATATATCTCACAGTTTTGTGGGGCAGGAAATTAGGCAGGGCTCAGCTGGGTCATTCTGCTCCAGATAGCATCAACTGGGGTCACTTGGCAATATTTAGTGGGTGGCTGGTTGGATCTGAGGGTCCAAGACACCCATAAGGCTTCACTCACATGCCTGGTGCCTTGGTGGCATCAGCAATAAAACGGAACCCACTGGACACGCTCTGCGTAGCCTGAGTCTTCCCACATGTTCTCTCCAGAAGGATCGCTGGAGTTTTACATGGGGACTGAGAGCCCCAAGAGATCAAGGAGGATACTGCCAGTCTTCTTAAAAGCTAGGTTTGGGAGGCGCCTGGTTAGTTCAGTCGGTAAAGCATGCAACTCTTGATCTCAGGGCCATGAGTTTGAGCGCCATGTTGGGGTTAGAGATTACTTTAAAAAAAAAGAGAGAGAGCTGGATTTGCAACTGGTACAGTGTCACTTCCAGCACAATCCATTGGTCAAAGCAGCCACTGGGCAGCTCAGATTCAAGAGCAGGAACCCCTGGCCCTACCTTTTGCTCCAAAGGTTGGCAAAGAGTTTGTGACCACTTTCATTGGCCACACCACCTAAAGTCTTCCTTCTCCTTCCTTCTTGAGGCAAGCTTTCTATTTCTTGGGTTTAATACGATGCAGGCAGGCTCAGCTCCTCCTGTGCCAAGCCTTACAGAGGGCGATGGTGATAAAAGTGTAATGGTGGAGGAAAGGGGACATTTAAGCTCATAGCTGTGTCCTAAAGAGTAGGGATTCCTTCCCATCAGGGGCCTCTGGTTTCTTCTGAATTCTTGTTAGATTCACAGACGGGGTCTGGCAGTAGAGGCTGGAGAGAATGGAACACGTTCTGCATGACTGGGTGAGAATTTTGAAGGCCTCATGGGAGGCTGGTTCCAAAAAAAAAAAAAAAAAAAGGTGAGAAAGGGGACAGGGAGAAGGCCTAAGAAACTTCAAAGGGCTTTCCCAGTGGAGGATGAACATTCAAGACAGACGTCTGGTTTCACAGTCATTCATTTCTTCAACAGTGCAAACATGACAGTGGGTAAGGTCAGTCCATGCTTGGTGACTAGTGGAGGCAGCAAACTACAGTCCACGGTTGGTGACTAGGGGAGGCAGCAAACTACAGTCCACGCTTGGTGACTAGGGGAGGCAGCAAACTACAGTCCACGCTTGGTGACTAGGGGAGGCAGCAAACTACAGTCCACGCTTGGTGACTAGGGGAGGCAGCAAACTACAGTCCACGCTTGGTGACTAGGGGAGGCAGCAAACTACAGTCCACGCTTGGTGACTAGGGGAGGCAGCAAACTACAGTCCACGCTTGGTGACTAGGGGAGGCAGCAAACTACAGTCCATGCTTGGTGACTAGTGGAGGCAGCAAACTACAGTCCATGCTTGGTGACTAGGGGAGGAAGCAAACTACCCAAGAAAAGTTAAAAGACATAAAAATAAAATAATTGTAAATTGTGATAAGTCCTTTGAAGCAAACTCAAAAGTTGCTGAGAAAAAGGAGAAGAGGGATCAACTTTATATATTAAAACCCTCCCCCCATGTCCACCAAATCTTCTGTCAAGTCCTTACCTACGCTAAGGCCTGTGTGAGGGGGATTTGTGGAAATCAGAGCAAGAGGATGAATTCTAAATCTGGTTTTACAAAATGTCTTCCAGAGACAGGAGACTAGGATGGAGATGGCTCCATGAACTGAACTCACTAAGAATGAACAGTGGCTCAAATTTTCAGTTGACCTCAAGAATCCAAATTCCATCACCCCCCATATGTCCCAGGGTTTTGCAGACAAAGTTCAAGCACTACAGGTCTCCATAGAGTATCAATGGAGGAATCAAATGATCCATTACAACCTGGATTCACAGTCCCTTGCAGGGTCACAACCCAGTGGAGGAGGCACCCTGTACTTCAGAACATGCTGGAATCTGGTGGAGCCTATAACAGAAGCCCATAGGAGCGACTTAGGAATACAACCTTGAAATACAGGTGAAAAAATAAAATTCAGGGGTGCCTGGCTGGTTCAGTCAGAAGAGCAAACGACTCTTGATCTTGGGGCCATGAGTTGGGACCCCATGTTGGGTGTAAAGATGACTTAAATAAATACACTTTTAAAAATTGAAACAAGTTCATCTGAAGGTCTAAGTGGCTATATTAAGTGATTCATGAATCAGGCAGCATCCCATCTCACAAGTGGAGAGCAGCTCCAAGGTATACAAAATGGAAGGTTTTTATAGGACGGAGGGAGGCACAAGAAAGTTATGATCAAAAGAAAAGAAAGGACAAATAAATAAATAAAATCTTAAAAAAAATAAACTGTAGTAAACGGTGATAACTGATATAGTTGATAAATATAAAAGTGTTAAAAAAAAAAAAAGAAAAGAAAAGAAAAGAAAAGAAAAGAAAGGATTGTTCCAGGCAAGGTCATTTTCCCTTAGGGCGAAGGGCAAGGGGTCTTACCGTGAGATGACCTCATCTTTCTCTGGGGAATGGAAAGGACTCATGCGACAGATGACCTCTCTGGTGCTTATCAGAAAATTCCTGATTGACCAGTTAAGACTTACATTTCTGGGGGAGGTTGAAACCGCAATTAGATTGGATATTAAGTCCTGGCCTGGACTTCATCATTTTGGGCCTGCGGTTTTCTTCTTAACACACACAGCAAGGAGAGCTGATCATTCTTTTGGGTGAGTTCAGAGAGGACTTCATGGTGAGGGGACATTTGAGCTGAGCCTCAAAGGTGGAAAAGGAGCTCCCTAGGCCTCAGGGAGAGTGAATTAATTGGTGCAAGGCCAGACTGCCCTTACAGAGAGACCCAACCGTGCAGGGGCTGAAAGAACAGGGAAGCATATGTCTTTCTCACAGTGCAGCCCCACTAGGAATGGTCCCGGTGGGTGAGCGGCTCTGTTCCTCCTAGTGATGCAGGGACCTGGGCCATTCTTGGTAGAAAGTGTCATAAAAGTGCCCTGTAGTCGTAGGGGCCCTCATACCTTGGCTGCCTGCTCCTCTCCTGCGGCCGGGTCTGCGCTGCCTGCACTGTGCTCCCCCTCCACAGGCCTGTGCCTGTCTTGGGGGTCCAAAAAGAAATAGCATAGGGCTAAGTCATCTGCTCACTGAAAAGACAGGATAGGGTCTCCTGGGTGGCTCAGTTGGCTAAGCATCTGCCTTCTGCTCAGGTCATGAACTCAGGGTCCTGGGATCAGCTCCCCGCTTGGTGGGGAGTGATTTCAGGATTTCGCGATGGAACCCTGCGTGGGGTTCTGCACTCACTGGGGAGTCGGCTTGAGATTCGCTCTCTCCTCCCTCTGCCCCTCCCCCAGCTCGTGTGTGCACACGCGCTCTCTCTGTCTCTGTCTCTCTCTCAAATAAATAAATAAAGTTAAAAAAAAAAAAAAAGATTGGCCAAGCTAGATCACATGCTCACTTCATCCCTGATCCATCCTTGTGACACTGCATGGGCAGGGGATGGATACCAGGGAGGCAGCCAACCATGAACACTATGGTGCAAACCCCCTCCATGTGCCACCAATCTGGAAGTCTGTTCCCCTTTCCCCAAAGAAGTTACTTCTGTTCCTACTCCCTGCCTTTGGCCTGGGCCCTCCCTTGGCCAGTAGTTCTCTTTTCATCCCTCCTTTTCTGCGACACAGGTTGAATACCAGCCTTTCCAGCTTGGTTCACAAACATTTGCAGAGCCCTCTCCCTCTATAGTGGACCTGAAGACTCAGAGAAGAAACAGGTACAATCCATGACCTCTAAGAACTTACACTTCAGGGAGCAATATTAGAAGCCACCATTCGAGGGTCTGCTGTGTGCTCAGCACTCTTATGCTCTTTCATACATACATCACCTTATTTAATTTACACCCCCCAAAATTGTAGCGCTCTCCCTAATAGCCTCTGAGCACACTCCCTTTTTTCAGGCTGAGCTTTGGGAAAATCCACCAGACTGTGACCACCCCTTCAGCCTCATCTTATGCCAGTCCTTCATCCTTGCTTGCATCCACCAACGTTTTTTCAAGTCCATGAGTACAGCATGCTCTTTTCCACCCCAGGACCTTTGCACAGGCAGGTTGCTTCATCCAAAATGCTCTTTCTCCTATTTTGCCTAATTAAACTATTCATCCTTCAGGGATGCCTGGATGGCTCAGTTGGAAGAGAAGGCAACTCTTGATCTTAGGGTTGGGGAGGCTAGGAGTTTGAGCCCCACGTCGGGTGTTAGAGATAACTTAAAAATAATAATAAACTTTTAAAAATATGTTAGTTTTGGGGGCACCTGGGTGGCTCAGTTGGTAAAGTGTCTGCCTTCCACTCAGGTCATGGTCTCAGGATCGAGCCTGGCATTAGGCTCCCTGCTCAGGAGGGAGTCTGCTTTACCCTCTTCCTCTGCCCCCTTCCCTGTGCTCGCTCTCTCTCTCTCTCTCTCTCTCTCTCTCTCAAGTAAATGAATAAAATCTTTAAAAATAAATAAATAAAAATGCCAGTTTTTAAAAAAATAATTGAAGTAAATAAACTATTCATCCTTCAGATCTCACATCAAACATTCCTCTGAGGAAGTCTTCCCTTACCTTCCAGATCAGTCCAGGGCCCCTGCTTGGAAGCTTTTAGAGCACACTACTGTTCTTCATAGCAACTACTCACAAGTATAATTATACACTCATTTGTGTTTAGTGTCTGTTACTAGTCTCTCCACCAGACGGTAAGTTCCCATGAGGGCAAGACTGGGGTCTGTTCTCCTTACCAGATGGTTTTATCTAGCACATCAAAAGCTCAGCAAATATTTGTTGAATGAATAAGTTGGGTATCCATGTACCTATCCCCCAATCCGTGATAGAGAGGAGCCGTGTCAATGCCTGTGAATGTCGCCATAACCCAGAATGTGACAAAACAATGCTTAATTTGGAGCCAAATGGAACAGACATTAAGTTCGATGGTTGTTATAAAAGAAAAGTAGTTAATACTGTATCCTTAGATAGAAGAAAGTGAGGCATTCAGACAGACCTGGTTTTGGGAGTCAGCTTTTGCAAGGGTTAAGGACAACTTCAGGGAGTTTAGGGGGAAACAGTCCCAAGACTGCTTTTCTTAGACTGAAGCCACTGGAAAGTATGCTTTCTCTTTTGGCACTGAGAGCTGTAGAGTCAATGAAACCTAGACTGTTTCATAGCCATCTTGCTTGACTGTGTGGAAAGAATTGAGGGAGCTGAGAGGGAGGGAGCCCTGAAAACATCTCTTGAGCCTTTAGGATCCAGCCATACCCCCAAACTCCTGTACTTCTAGAGACTGTCAGTAATTCTTTTTCCACTCACTCCCTTCTTTGCTTTAGTTTGTGGTAGGTTTCTGTCATTTGCAACTGCTAGAAATCTGGTTAACAATGTTGAAATAAAGCTGATTGAGATCTTAAGTGGGCAGGAAACCCAAGGCAACTAATAAAGGCTTTAGGCTAGAACCTGGCACATGATAGGAACTCATTGTTCAGGAAACACCGTTCTTGTAGTTCCCTGTACTCTTCCCTTAAAATACGAGTCGCAATTTTAATTGAGTAATTATTGTCATTAATTGTTCACTGTTTTCCATTTACATTGTACGCTTCATTTGTGTAGGGACTATAACCTGTTCCCTGTGTTCCTTACACCCAACAGATGACCTAGCACAGAGGGGATCAGTAAATAGCTACGAATGAATGAATGAATGAATGCTACTTAAGACCATGGGCTTTAGAGTGAGAAAGACCGCAAAACGCCAAGTGAGACCCAAGGTTTAAGTCCTGCTTCTTGCCACTTACTTGTCTTCATGTGGGCATGCCACACAAGCTCTTCGGAGCTTCAGTATTCTCAGCTGTAAAGCGGGGATGGTAATATTACCTATTTCATGGATTGTTTCGTACAATAAATGGGAATGTGTGAGTGAAGTGTTAGTACAGCTAAGACAGCTCTTCCAAGCAAGTACAAAATAGACCTCTGTGAAGGAGACTCCTCCTCACTCCCGTTCTCCCAACCCACTCTCCAACACGCGGCAAAACAAGACCCGTCCTGCCACTTCACAGGAGAGGAAGAAGGACCAGGAGAAGGAGAAGGACCCGAGCGGGAGAAGGACCAGGACCCAGCCCCCAGCGCCAGAGCCCCGGGCCTGCGCGCACTCGAGGCGGGCGGGAGCCCACCGGGCGCGCCCTCGCGCTTTCCCCACCGCTCGGCCCTCTCCAGCGGCGGGGTTCCTGGGCTGCGCGACCCCGCCG
>LNAC01000035.1:4693422-4717108 GCA_002007465.1 Ailurus styani | reverse complement strand
GGCTTTAACCCACTGAGCCACCCAGGCGCCCGAGGATGTTTTTTTGAGTCCGGGTTCTTTCATTCAGCATGATCTTCTTGAGATTCATCCATATCCTTTCTCCTCTCCTCCTCCTTCTCCTAATTTGAGTCATCCATATTGGTGTGCGTATCAGTAATTTTTAAAAGTTGATTGAAACTGATGAGTAGTATTTCATTATGTAACTACACCATAACTTGCTTATCCTTTTTTTTTTCTTTTTCCCCGTTGGTGGATAATTGCATTGTTTTCAGTTTGGGGTTATTAACCCCAGATGTGTATAATATTCTTATACAATTTTTTTTTGTGGACCTGAGTTTTTATTTGTCTTGGGTAAAGGAGTGGAATTGCTGGATCATAGATTTAATCTTGCAGATTTAGTCTTGTAAGAAACTTCGAAATAGTCCTCTAAAGTGGTTGTAGCATTTTACATTCTCACCATCCATGCACGAGAAGTTCTGTTGTTCCACATCCTCCTGAGTATTTGGCATTGCCAGTCTTTTTACTTCAGTCACTTAATGGATATAGTGTATCTTTTTATGGCATTACTTTAAAAATAATAGATCAATGATTTTTTTAAAAATGGTTAATACAGGTGTACAATTCCAAAGGTACAAAAGGCTATTCAGTAAAGACAGGTCACTCAATCAGCCTTTTTTTTTTTTTTAAAGATTTTATTTATTCATTTGACAGAGAGAGAGAGAGATTACAAGTAGGCAGAGAGAGAGGAGAGAGGAGGAAGCAGGCTCCCTGCCGAGCAGAGAGCCCGATGTGGGCCTCGATCCCAGGACCCTGGGATCATGACCTGAGCCGAAGGCAGCGGCTTTAACCCACTGAGCCACCCAGGCGCCCGAGGATGTTTTTTTGAGTCCGGGTTCTTTCATTCAGCATGATCTTCTTGAGATTCATCCATATCCTTTCTCCTCTCCTCCTCCTTCTCCTAATTTGAGTCATCCATATTGGTGTGCGTATCAGTAATTTTTAAAAGTTGATTGAAACTGATGAGTAGTATTTCATTATGTAACTACACCATAACTTGCTTATCCTTTTTTTTTTCTTTTTCCCCGTTGGTGGATAATTGCATTGTTTTCAGTTTGGGGTTATTAACCCCAGATGTGTATAATATTCTTATACAATTTTTTTTTGTGGACCTGAGTTTTTATTTGTCTTGGGTAAAGGAGTGGAATTGCTGGATCATAGATTTAATCTTGCAGATTTAGTCTTGTAAGAAACTTCGAAATAGTCCTCTAAAGTGGTTGTAGCATTTTACATTCTCACCATCCATGCACGAGAAGTTCTGTTGTTCCACATCCTCCTGAGTATTTGGCATTGCCAGTCTTTTTACTTCAGTCACTTAATGGATATAGTGTATCTTTTTATGGCATTACTTTAAAAATAATAGATCAATGATTTTTTTAAAAATGGTTAATACAGGTGTACAATTCCAAAGGTACAAAAGGCTATTCAGTAAAGACAGGTCACTCAATCAGCCCTTTTTTTTTTTTTTAAAGATTTTATTTATTCATTTGACAGAGAGAGAGAGAGATTACAAGTAGGCAGAGAGAGAGGAGAGAGGAGGAAGCAGGCTCCCTGCCGAGCAGAGAGCCCGATGTGGGCCTCGATCCCAGGACCCTGGGATCATGACCTGAGCCGAAGGCAGCGGCTTTAACCCACTGAGCCACCCAGTCGCCCTCAATCAGCCTTTTGAGTGGCTTTTGTCTCCATTCAAATTGTTCTTTTTGACTTACCTTTTTTCCACTACACAAGCCCCAGGAGGGGAGGGATCACCTGTGGTGTTCACAGCTGTGATCTGAGCTCCTCTCTAATGCTAATAAAAGCCCAATAAATGTTGATTGAATGCCAGGCACTGTTCTAGACAAGACATATAACCTATTACATTATCACATTTTGATTCAAGAGGGTAGCGGAGTCCCTTTGGAGGAAGCCTGGAATGAAGTGATACCAGTAAAATTTTGTTAACTGAATGAATGATGATGAAGCAGACCCCTGGGGGTTCTTGCAGGCAGTTCAAGCTGGATCTTTTCTTTTCTTTTTTCCCATGACTTCTTATGTGTCAGCCACTGTGCAAACCAAAAAATACACGTGTTATTTTTACTGTCCAGCATTACTTCACCCTTGCCGTAACAGGACCTCAGTTTTTCTTGGGCCAATTGTCTTCCTCTACTCAGCCTGCACTTCCATTGGCTCCAGGTGGGTAGGTGACTTGAGCCTGGCCAATCAGAGCGTCTCAGCCCCTTGGCAACAGTGATTGGTTCAGGAAGGTGCCCATAGTGCAATTTGGACCAATGAAAGCCAGCCCTGGACTCAGGTTCAAACTAGTGGGCAAGCAGGCTTTCTTCTTTCTACTAGACTTGGAATTATGGGGCTGGAAACCCGTGAGTGATGAGATTAAGGGAGTTCCGAATGAAGTTGGGCAGCAAGGCCTAGGGGTGAGGTCCCGGCAGAGGGACACCCTGGGCCTGAGGAGAAACAAGGCCAGTGCAGTGGTGTGAAAGGGGAGGACACTTCACTGGGTCAGACAGAGGCCAGATCTTGAAGGGCCAGGTGGGCCATGTACAGGGATTTGGATTTCACCCTGAGAAGCTGTTGGAAGGTTTTGAGCAAAGGAGTCATATGATTTGATTGACATTTTTAAAAGATCATTATGCAGAAATGAGGCTGGGAATGAGGGACAGAGGCATAGGAAGAAGGGAGACCAGTTAGGAGGCTATTGCAGGCATCAAGTTAGAAACCACAGACTTTGGACTGGAGTAGTAGCTGTGGTGAAAAGTAGAGTGATTTAGCATGGCTTCTTTGGCAATGGAGTCAGAGCAAAAGAACAGCAGAGCTTACAGGTTGTTTCTAATGACAAAATTTGAGCCACTAGATCCATCTATGCCTGAAGCTCAGAGATCTTCCTCCTAGAATTTTCAGTTACATGAGCCAGTAAATTCTTTTTTATGATTAAAGAGTTTGATTTGGGATTCTGCAGTTTGGAAGTGAAATGAGTCCTAGCTATGTGTATTATTTTATTAATCCTCAAAACAAATCTTTAGGATTGCCACTATTAGCCCAATTTTGCAGTTGAGAAAACTGGAGCTTAGAGAGGGAGAGTGAATTGCTCAGGGTCATATAGAGATTAAGTGATAGAGATGGGTCAGAGCAAGTCACTAATCCCAAAGCCTGGGCAATTAAGCCTACCGGTCACAGATTATAAACTATACCCATGAAACCCTGCCTCATATCTTCTTTCTGGCTGGCATTCAATTCATTTTGGTCTTCCCTAAAGGAGAACCCAAGACCTTTTAGTTCTATGGTGTGACATGAGAACTTGTGGTCCAAAAGAACCCTCAAGGGATCAGCATCCCATTTACCTCTTTACATGGTACTTAGGCAAAACGAGAGGGATCTTAAAGTTCTCAAGCAAGTTCTCAGTATTGACCCTGAGTGAGAGACTCGAAGAGCAAATGTGTCACATATTGGAAACTGTGATGTATGGTATGATAGGACTGGTTCTTTTAAAAGAGGCAGAAACTGAGATCAGTGATGTCTGGGTGGCTCAGGTCATGATCCCAGGGTCCTGGGATCAAGTCCCACATTGGTAGACCAGTCCTCTTTGCTCAGCATGGAGCCTGCTTCTCCCTCTGCCCCTCCCCCTATTTGTGTGTGCTCCCTCTCTCTGACAAATAGATAAATCTTAAAAAAAAAAAAAAAGAAACTGAGATCAAATAAACTGAAGAAAAATGATACTAGAAAACTCAAACTATAACACTGTTGATTTCAGGTATGGTTGGATGCAGGAGCTCAAATGACATCTTCCATTCCTGTTGCTTCACAGGTTCTCTGTGTGGGTAAGTGTGATATCCTCCAGCAGTCCAAGCATTAGCTTAGCAACTTTGGGAGAAAAAGGCAATTTTCTCCAAAAGCTCTGGGAGAAAATATCTCAGGAGGACTTTATTAGACTCAGGTAGAGAAAGTACCTGTTCTCTCTCCGATCCAATCACTGAGATTAGGCAAATTGGGTACCCAAGTGGGGAGGACATGGTCGTGCCCACCCCTGTAATCAGGAATAGGTTGACTAGAATCAGTATCAGGCAAACCATGTAGAATGATTCCTTATGAAAAAGGAGGAGGGCGCCTGGATGTCTCAGTCGGTTAAGCATCTGCCCTTAGGTCATGATCCCAAGGTCTTGGGATCGAGTCCCATATCGGGCTCCCTACTCAGTGGGGAGCCTGCTTCTCCCTCTCCCTCTGCTTCTACACCCTGCTTGTGTTCCTGCTCTCTCTCTCTCTCTCTCTCTCTCTATCACATGTACTCAAAAATAAATAAATAAAAATACTTAAAAAAAATAAGAATTAAAAAAGGAGACTTTTATCCCGCAAAAGGTTAAGGAAGGAGTGCTGGTAGGCCAGTACAACAAATCTTCAGAAAACTCTGGCCATTCTCTTATGGCTTTATGCTGTTGAACCTAGGAATTTGTGCTAAAATGAGGCCAGATTTTGGAAGCAAACAGGCCTGAGTTAGAGTCCAAGGTCTGACACTGAGGTCTTCAAGCCTCCGTTATTAGCTCACGGCATTCTTATGTGGCAGTGATTCATTCTTGAATTTTTTTTAAAGATTTTATTTATTTGACAGAGACAGCGAGAGAGGGAACACAA
Source organism: Ailurus styani (assembly GCA_002007465.1). Lineage (NCBI taxonomy): Eukaryota > Metazoa > Chordata > Mammalia > Carnivora > Ailuridae > Ailurus > Ailurus styani. The sequence goes on along the minus strand of LNAC01000035.1, from coordinate 4,712,431 downwards.
GCAGGGGAGGGAACACTGCAAGTGGGAGAGGGAGAGGGAGAAGCAGGCTTCTGAGCCACCCAGGCACCCCCATTCTTGAATTTTTTTGATAGCACCCTTGACAGGATTAAAAGAAGTCATTCTAGCGCAAAAGGAGCACGGAACTAGAACGTGGCCTGATGTGTACACAGTGCTCACGGGGATCCTCCTGGGTCAAGGGCCTTTAGTACCTTTTCACTGTTTGGAAAGAACGATTTCCTGCATTGCACACAGGGATCCAGATTCAGCAGCATGCCCATGAAGACTGCAGTGAGGGATAGTTGGGGACATGGGCCTGAATCAGCTACAATGCGTCTGTGACACAGAACAGGAATCCCAATGGAAACTGGTTGGAGCGACAGGGATGCTTATCATTTCACATCACACGAGGTCCAGAGGTCAGAGAGAGCTTCTAGGCCGCCCAATAATGATGAGGCCACAGTGACACCCAGGAGGCAGGCTCTGGCCATTTCTCAGCCCTGCCAATGTCAGAGTCGGCTTTATCCTCAGGCCGGCTGGAAGACAGAGCTGTGGTTCCTAGTGCTCATACCCAAGCTCCACAGGGTTCAGGGAACGAGGAGAGTCCCTACCACTCTGTGGCTCTCTTAGGAGAAAACGTTTCCCAGAAGCTCTCCAGCAGAGCCTTCTTGGATCCCGTGGGACAGAATTGGGTCTCATGACCAATCTTGAGCTGTCCCTGTCTAAGAGATGGAATGACCATGATTGGCTTGGACACATCATCTGGGTGTGGAACGGATGCGGGAGGAGGGGGCTGAGCACACCACCATGGATTGATTCAGGTGAGAGATGTCAAGGGCCTGGTGGGCGCTCAGCTACAGAGAGCTCCTGTCTTGGAATGCTCCTGTCTTGGAATGTGATGAGGTGATGTGTTCAAGGAAGGCCAATGTCAGATGGCCCTCCCATCCAGAGATAGCGAGGTCTTTGGTTAGGGACCTGGTGGAGGCTATTTGTGTATGAGAAACTGAGTTCCATTAAATCTAGATCAAATACAAAGGGGTTTGTGAAAAGATTTGGGAGAACTGCAAGACCCCTCCAACCATCTCCCAATTCAGTCCCAGCCCTGGTGTCTCTCTCTGTCCGCTCACCACACTGCAGTGGTCCTCCTCCTCCTCCCCCACTACTACTACTACTACTACTACTACTACTACTACTACTACTACTACTACTTCTCCTCCTCCTTCTTCTTCTTCTTCTTCTTCTTCTTCTTCTTCTTCTTCTTCTTCTTCTTCTTCTTCTTCTTCTTCTTCTTCTTCAAACATCCTGTGAATCATCTTATACCTAAAACTCTTTCTTTTCCTTTTCATAAACTATAATCTGCTTTTTGCTTCAATGCCGGGGAAGACAGAAGCACCAATCAAAGAAATGTAAAAGACATCTACAGAAGATGCCCTTACCTGAGTTAAAGGATTTTCATAATTTTTGGTGGGAGTGTAACTCAGTACCAGACCTGTGGAAGGCTATTGGCTAATATCTATTTAAAAATTGGGGGGGGAACCTAGCTGGCTTGGTCAGAGGGTGGGATTCTTGATGTCGTGGTTGTGAGTTCAAGTCCCATACTGGGGGGAGAGAGTACTTAAAAAAATTAAAAATCTTTTTTTTTTTTAAGATTTTATTTATTTGTCAGAGAGAGAAAGAGAGAGCACAAGCAGGGGGAGCAGCAGGCAGAGGGAGAAGCAGGCTCCTTGCTGAGCAAGGAGCCTGATGTGGGACTTGATCCCAAAACCCTGGGATCATGACGAGAGCCGAAGGCAGATGCTTAACCAACTGAACCACCCAGGCATCCCAAAATTAAACATCGTTAGGGAAAAAAAAAATTTTTTTTCAAGATTTTACTTATATATTTGTCAGAGAGAAAAAGCACAAGCAAGGGGAGTAGCAGGCAAAGGGAGAGGGAGTAGCAGGCTTCCCAGTGAGCAGGGAGCCCGATGCAGGACTCCATCCTAGGACCCCAGGACCACAACCTGAGCTGAAGGCAGATGCCCAACTGACTGAGCCATCCGGGCACCCCAGGAAAAAAAAAAATTTTAACTGTGTATAACCTTAGCTCAAAGACTTCTATAAATCTGACTTTCAGATATACTTGTTTGTGTACACAAAGATATATGCAAAGAATAGTCATTGCAGTTTTGTTTGTTGTAATAAAGACTAGATACGGGGCGCCTGGGTGGCTCAGTGGGTTAAAGTCTCTGCTTTCGGCTCAGGTCATGATCTCAGGGTCCTGGGATCGAGGCCCTCATCGGGCTCCCTGCTCAGTGGGGAGCCTGCTTCCCCCTCTCTCCCTGGCTCTCTGCCTCCTTGTGATCTCTCTCCCTCTGTGAAATAAATAAATAAAAATCTTAAAAAAAAAAAAAAGACTAGATACAATTTAAATGTCCCTCAGTAAGGAAATGCTGAAAGTAAGGCCTATCCATATGATGTCATACTATGTAGTCATTGAAAAGAATAAAGAACATCTTTTTTTTTTAAGATTTTATTTATTAATTTATTTATTTGAGAGAGAGAGAGAGAGAGAGGGAGCATGAGAGGGGAGAAGGTCAGAGAGAGAAGCAGACTCCCCATGGAGCTGGGAGCCCGATGCGGGACTCAATCCCAGGACTCCAGGATCGTGACCTGAGCTGAAGGCAGTCACTCAACCAACTGAGCCACCCAGGTGCCCAAGAATGAAGAACATCTCAGTGTCATGTCATGGCTCCGTTTCCAAGATGTGAAATGAGGAAAGTGAAAAATGATATGCAGAGTATGTCCTTTGTTTTGTTTTTTAATTTTTGTTTTTAAGTTTTTACTTTAATTCCAGTTAGTTAACATACAGTGTTATAGTAGCTAGTTGTTGTTGCTGTTGTTGTTTAAGATTTTATTTATTTATTTTTTTAAAGATTTTGTATTTATTTATTTGACACAGAGAGGGAGATCACAAGTAGGCAGAGAGGCAGGCAGAGAGGGGGAAGCAGGCTCCCCACTTAGCAGGGAGCCCGATGCGGGCCTCGATCCCAGGACCCTGAGATCGTGACCTGAGCCGAAGGCAGGGGCTTTAACCCACTGAGCCACCCAGGCGCCCTAAGATTTTATTTATTTATTTGACAGAGAGAGAGAGACAGTGAGAGAGGGGACACAAGCCGGGGGGTGGGAGAGGGAGAAACAGGTTTCCTGCTGAGCAGGGAGCTGGATGCAGGGCTGGATCCCAGGATCCCAGGATCCCAAGATCATGACCCAAGCTGGAGGCAGACGCTTAACCAGTTGAGCTACCCAGGGGCCCCTTGTTTAGTTTTTTAAAGAGGATAGGAGATACAGAAATATATTACATATATATGTCATATATATGTAAATGTATAAAATGTATTTTTAATTTTTTGTATGTGCACAGAATCTCTGGTAACATAGTTCTTCTGAAGCAAAGCAAAAATGGATTGGGACAAGGTACATACTTCTTTTTTTTTTTTTTTAAAGATTTTATTTATTTATTTGACACAGAGAGAGAAATTACAAGTAGGCTGAGAGGCAGGCAGAGAGACAGGGAGAGGAGGAAGCAGGCTCCCTGCAGAGCAGAGAGCCCGATGCGGGCCTCGATCCCAGGACGCTGAGATCATGACTTGAGCCGAAAGCAGAGGCTTTAACCCACTGAGCCACCCAGGCGCCCAAGGTACATAATTCTGTACCAACTGAGTTTTTTATTTAACCATGTATACATACTAGCCATTAAAATTTATTTTCCTTTTCATTTTTTAAAGATTTAATTTTTTAATTTATTTGAGAGAGAGAGCATGAGCACTAGGGGAAGCAGTGGGGAGACGCAGAGGGAGAAGCAGACTCCCCACTGAGCAGGGAGCCCAGGACCCCAGGATCATGACCTGAGCTGAGGGCAGATGCTCAACAGACTGAGCCATCCAGGCGCCCCCCCTTTTATCATTTCTATGTGCACCTCCCCTGGTTTCCATGCTGGCAATTTGGCTTCCAATGCCTCCCTCTCCCCTCCCCGCCCCCCCACCAGGGGGAAGGAGCCATCTGCAGACTGTGCGTTCTGGTCTCAGCTAGCTACTCCAGCAGCTTTGCCCTTAGGAGTGCAGGAAGTACCCGGAAGGGAATTTAAAGTCCCTGCCCTGGCCCCATCCATTCCTACCCCACCATGGACGTGCTTTAGCCAGTAACTGATCAGAATGGGAAGGAAAGCCCAGCTCCGTTGCTTCAGGGCAAGACGCAGAGGTTGTACTTCCACTCCAGAATTCCCCATTCGCATCGGGATCAAGCAGAGGCTACCCGCTTCGGGATTTTATCTGAAACCACATCTTTGTTTGCTCTCTTCCCCATCCCGGTCCTGCTCCCCACACTCCCTCACCAGCTTCTCCTGCGGGGCCTTTCTTAATATATCACCTGTACAAGAATCGTCATCTTGGGCTCTGCTTCTGGAAAAAAAAACAATCTATCTGTTTGCTTTTAGTAAAATGACATCTATTTATTTGGTCGTTTACTTAATTAAATAAATAATACAGACATGGACTATTCCTGTAAAATTCAAATAAAACTGAGCCCACAGCAATGTTTAATTTCACAAATCCCAAGTCTGTGGCTCCCTGAGAAGGCAAATTATGCTACTGATTATAAGGGTGCCCTTTCGGCCCCTCGACGAAGTGTTTTCACTCGGACTTGTATTTTGTCGGCTTGTTTTCTCATAACTGGGATAGTTGTGCGTGTTTCATTTGGCAACCTGCCTTTTCTCTTTAAGATTCTGTCTTGAATGTTTTTCCATGTCAGCACATCTCCAGGGTGACCTTCCTAAACCGCCTCTGACATGAAGCTGCTCCCCTGCTTAGAGCCCTTGAAGTTGTGCTTCCCACAGCCCTTGGAATGGAATCTAAACCCCTGACTTGGCCCCGCCCACCACTGCCACCTGTCTCCACTGCCTGCCCACTACTGCTCCCTGGTTTTCTTGAACGTGCCATATACTTTTAATTGCCTCAGGGCCTTCACACAACCCGTTTCTTCTTTCTAGAATATTCTCCTCCCTTTCTCTTCGCCCAGGCTGACTCCCATTTATCTTTGAGGTCCCAGCAGAAAAGCCTTCCCTGAGGCCCCAGATTGGGTGACATCTCCCGCTATATGTCTTTATAGTACACTGTATTTTCCCTTTGGAGCCCTTGTAAATAATTAATTCACCTTGTCATTAATGCACATTGGTCATTATGCTGCTAATGAATGAATGAATTATCCCTATGACTCTGTTTCATGGTTTTCTCCCTGACTGGAGTGCAAGCTCCCAAGGGAAAACTCTGCTCTGTCTTGTTTGCCCACATCATTCAAGCCTGGCGCAGCTCCATGCAAGGACGAGACGCTCAGGGGTTGCTGAGTGAGTGGAAGAAAGAAGTGAAAAGCCATCAAAGAGCTTCTCTCTGTTTCCCTCTCTCTGAGGCAGGCCTGTCTCTTGTCTCTGCTGTGCTCTGGGGCCTCCTTGCTTCTCCTCCCTGCAGACCCAAGGCTACCATTCTCGGTTACTTGCTGTCTTCCTCACTTTGGCCTCCCCACAGTGTGGCCTCAGCCAACTACGGTCCCAATGCTACACCAAGAACTTTCTACCCTGGAGCCCACCCCCACTTGACCCTGGCCTTTGGGTCCCTTTGCTCAAGTCCTTGGGAAAGAGTCTTCTTTGGGTCAACCCAGCAAAGAGACTGGTTTTCCTCAGGCCAGGGATCCATCCTAGTCACTCGTCACCAGCCAGGATGGCTGTAGGAAGGACTGGGGGAGCCAAGCCAGTTTAAGTCAGAAGGGGAAGTTGAATGTGTCAGGAAACTTGACTGGCATTTTTTGCCACAAATGTAAAAGGGAACCAAAAATACAAAGGATTTTGTTATGTTATGTTTTGTTTCTGGTTTAAGAAAATCTAGGTGGCAGCTACCACTGTCTAGATCAATTTTAGGTTGCTTCCTCACATTCACAGAGCCTTTTGGGGCCATCTGTCCAGCTCTGATTCTCTGGGAGCTGACCCCTAGCACAGAGAAGTGTGTGTATACGGATATATGCTCCATCCCAGAGGCCAGAGATGATGGGTCCCAGGCTGAAAACTTGGCTCAAACTAGGTCAGTTGGAGTCCTTGGGCTGCAAATTTGGAATTTATCACAGAGTTCCAGAACTGACCCAGCAATTTAGCATCAAATGCTGAGGAAAGCAAGGAGGAGGAGAAAGGAAGGAGGAGAAGGGGGAAGAAAAGAAGGAGGATAAAGAGGAGGAGGAGGAGGAAGAGAAGGCAGACTAGAGAGAGAAAAGAGAGACCAGACTTTCATTCACTCAATAAATATTCACAGAACGGGGGCACCCGGATGGCTCAGTCAGAAGAGCGTATGACTCTTGATCTCAGGGTCATGAGTTCGAGCCCCACGTTGGGCGTAGAGATTACTTAAAAATAAATAAATTGAGGGGCTCCTGGGTCGCTCTTTCGTTAAGCAGCTGCCTTTGGCTCAGGTCATGATCCCAGGGTCCTCGGATCGAGCCGCACGTCAGGCTCCCTGCTCTGAGGGAAGCCTGCTTCCCCCTCTCTCCCTCCCCATGCTTGTGTGTCCCTCTCTCACTGTGTTTCTCTCTGTCGAATAAATAAATAAAATCTTTTACAAATAAATAGATAGGGATACCTGGGTGGCTCAGTCAGTTAAGCAGCTGCCTTCGGCTCAGGTCATGATCCCAGAGTCCTGGGATCAAGTCCCGAATCGGGCTCCTTGCTCAGCGGGGAGCCTGCTTCTCTCTCTCTGCCTGCCACTCTGCCAGCTTGTGCTCTCTCCCTCTCTCTCTGACAAATAAATAAAATAAAATAAATCTTTAAAAAATAAATAGATAGATAAATATAAATAAATAAATAAATAATATTCACCAAGCAACAACAGTGTGTCAAAGACTATTCTGTGTGCTCGGGATACATCTGCGAAACACAAGAACAAAAATCCCTGCTCTCTTGGAGGGTACATTTTAGTGGGGACGAAACCATAGGGGAGGGATATAAGTAAGAGAAATAATAAGTGGTAGTAGGAGCTAAGGAGGAAAAAGAATGAAAGCTAGGAAGTGGGGTAGGAAGGGCAGGGGCCTGAGAGGGCAGGTACTGAAATGGTAAAGATCTGAAGGAAGATGGGGCTCCTGGGTGGCTCATTTGGTTAAGCACTCTCGATCTCAGCTTGGGTCTTGACCTTAGTGTTGAGAGTTTGAGCCCCGTGTTGGGCTCCATGCTGGGCGTGGGGCCTACTTAAAAAAAAAAAAAGATCTGAAGGAAGAGAGGAGTCGTATCATGTGGCAGGGAGAGAACAATCTAGGGAGAGGGAACCATAAGATCCAAGGCCCTGAGGAGGAGTGTGCCACCCGCTGAGTCACACCGCAACATGTGGGAAGGGGCAGCAGCAACGTGGGGAAGGGGACAGTAGAAGGAGATACGGACAGAGAAGCCACAGAGGCTGGATCCGTAGGGCCTTGGGAATAAGAAATGCCACTGGGGAGTTTTGAGCGGGAGCGGCATGGTCTGAACTGCCAGGGACAGAATCCGGAGTCCCCTGAGGAGGCCATGGCAAGGTTCCAGGCCCGAGGTTCCGGTGGCTTGGACCTAAGGGATAGCAGTGGTGTTGGTGGGAAGGGTCAGATTCTGGATGTATTTTGAGGGTAAAGCCAGCAGAACTTCCACAGGATTGCAGAGAGCTACAGCTGACTCCCGCGGGGCACTGGCAGGGCCCCCAGGAAGGGCCCAGGTGACCACCAGAGGGCCGCTGCAGACAGGCGGGCGGCGTTGCTAGTTTCTGGGTCCAGGGCCTCCTGCTGTGGGAACCCATAACCTATACTCAGTTCATTCTTAAATAAGCTCCCACCTTTTCTGTGTAAGCTAGTTTGAGTGGGTTTCCATCCTGAGCAACTGAGAGACCATTCCCTCCTGATGGGCCCCTCCATGTCTCATTGCAGGGACCTGCAACTTTGTAATACTTTCTCTATATGTCTGTTTCTACCACTGGACCCTGAGCTCCCTGAGGGCAGAGGCTTCGCTGTCCACATCCGCATCCTCGGGACTGGGCGCAGGGCCTGGCTTTGGAAAATCTTACGATCGCTGCCCATTCATTGGACTCCAAAATAGAAAGCATCCCATGTAAAGAGCGCCTCATTCCTACCCCAACCAAAGCAATTCTTTTCCTCTTTTTCTCTTTAATGTATTGGACTTCCAAGTAGCTTCCATCTGAAACCCGGGTGCCCCTTCAATCACTTCATTTAACATGGAATTCAGATCTGTAGGCAAACTTCTACATGCTTAAACAGAAAAGGTTTTCTCAGAGTAAGACAAATATCATCTGACTGACGTTTCTCAGGGAATTTTTTTTTTAAGTTTTATTTACTTAAGTAATCTCTATCTGCAATGTGGGGCTTGAACTCACGACCCTGACATCAAGAGTTGCATGCTTTTCAGACCAAGCCAGCCAGGTGCCTCTCCCAGAGGGAATTCCTGATACTTTTACACCATCAGTATATTGTCTATAGTGTCTGTACCATCAGTACCCAGACTTACATAGTGTTTCTAAAATATCTCTTGTGTTTCAAAGTATTTGTTACACTTTGAATGTTTTATCCCAGCCGACTGTCTTGGAACTTTGGATGTTCTTCCAGACATTTCTCTTTCGGGATCCTAACTGATACCACATAAACACAACAGTTAGTAAGACCTATAGGGTCATCAGTCTACAGGGAAAGCTTTATTGTCAATGTGCCCACTAACGGCACGGTGTTGGTCTAAAGTAACACCTTTCTCATTTCTAGCGCTTCCAAATGTGATGTTTCCTTTGGTCCAAGATGCAGTGTTGACTAGTTCCTCGCAGGCCAGGAAAATCAGTGCTTTGGCAATTGCACAAAGGCGTCTTGGTTTTAGCTACTAATTGTGTGGAGTTGAAACTACCTTCTTGAGCTGGGCCTGATCCTGTGAAAACCAATCTCATAAAAGGAACTTTGTTCTGTATTTTGCATGTGGAGATGTTCTTTTTTTAAAAAAAAAAATTCAAACCTTTCTTCTGTGTCAAATGATGTCTTACGCACAAAGAACACAGCCCTGGGAATTAAAATTATGATGACATCCAGGAAGATTAGAACAGAAGAGCTATAAATCCTGGTATGGGAATGTCGCAGAAAGTAGAGCAAAAAGGACAGAGATGGAAAATAACAGAGAAATTATCAGAAACTTAGAGGGTCAGTCTAGGAGGTCTACTATCTCCGTTTCAGGAATTCCAGAAAGAACAGAGGAAACAGAGGGGAGGAAATCCTCCAAGAAAACAATTCAGAAACTCCAAAGAACATTGGTTACCATAGTGAGGCCCACTAAGTTCCCAGAAAAGTAGATGAAAACTGGTCTATGCCAAGTTACATTGGCAGGAAATTTCAGAACAATAGGGACAAAGAGAAGATGTTTCTAGATTCCAGAGAGAAAAAGTTTCCCGCAGGCATGCACACCCAGAGAGTCTGGTTATGGTGTTAAAACTTGCTAAACAAAGGACACTGATTCTATTACGATGCAAAAAACAATACTGGCAAGGGTGTACTTTTTGGGGGAGTGAGTGAAGTGTGGGTAAACTCTGTCATTTGGTCTGTCTAGAAGTACACGTCACTCTTCTGGGAAATGGTTCTGTCCCTCCTTCCTCTGTATCTACCATGTGTTTTGAGGGTGTGCTCCCCAGACTTAGAGGCCCCTCCCTCTGTGGCCATGTTCTATCAGAACCACCTCCAAATTTATGACAGCGGAGCTCAAAAGACATCACTGGGTTCCTGCTGGGAGGTAAAGACGGAAGCTTCCATAGCTGCCAGCCAACCATGAGGCCGGGAGATGTTAGAGATTAGAGTCCAGGCAGAGAGAAGCAGAGGTGAGATTTGGTTGTATCACAGAATTTGGATCGAGCTGTCCCTGAACCTAGTGCAAGTTAGACCCTTGCACTTTCTGTGGCAGTGTGAGGTCTTCCAAAACAAAGCACATTTGTCTGACCTGAGTTCCCATCACTTGAAACAAAGTCTTGTGCCTCGTACAGAAGCGTAAAGGGCAACCATACTTACTGGTGTAGTAATTAATCATTAGAACTGACATGTACTGGGACTTAGGAGATTCCAGGTACCGTGCACATGTCTTCAGCATATTATGTTGTTGTCCTCCCAAGAGACCTACTTTTTCTCATCTCCATAATCCAGAGAAAGAAACTGAGATCACGGCAAGTGCGTTACTTCTTCATACTCTGAGATTAAAATGTGAAGTTTATTAAAGATTATTAAAGATTAAGTGCCTTAGTGGCACTTAAGAGACCATCGGAGACCCTCCCCTCCATAGGACACTTCCCTCCTACCCACAATCCACACCTCGCACCGCCCCCCTGCTCCTGCTTTGTCTTCTGTCGGGATGCCCTTCCTCCGAGCTCTCCCCGACCAGATCCTACTCACCCTTCAAGACCCACTGAAAAGTCTCCTGCCCTGGGGCACCCGGCTGGCTCTGTCAGTTGGAGCTTGCGACTTTGATCTCAGGGTCCTGAGTTCAAGGACACTTGAAAAGTTTAAGGACACTTAAGTTTAAGTTTAAGTTAAGCTTACTTAAAAATAAAAATAAAAATAATAATAATAATAATAATAATAATAATGTGTCCTGCCCTTCTCCGTCCTGAACTCCTCATCCTCAAATACAGATTACTTCCTAGCCTCTCCTCTTTTCTCACCCTAGAGGCAAAATATTATGAAATTAAGAGCATAAGCTCTGTTCAGAAGGAATTCAAATCCGAGCTCTAGCACTGACTTGTTTAACATAGCTGGGCCTCGACACATGTGGGCTTCAGTTTCTTCATCTGCAGAATGGGACAAGCCAGTACTACCTTAGAGGGTTCCTGGGAGGGTGAACTGAGTTTAATACATGCCTATAACAAGTTCTTAGTGCCTGCTTTGTAGTGAGCATTCGATAAATGTTAAGTGTGGATACCAGCATATGACCCTATCCTCGAGCAACCCCCTTACTCTTTCTAAGCCTTAGATTCTTTATCTGGAAGGTAGACAGAACAATGCAGTCCAGCCTGCAGGATTGGTGTGAGATTGAGCTCAGTTACTGCTTGTGAGCACCTGACATTATCATCAGCACACAGTGACCAGGAGCTGCTGCTGCCACCAGAAACTGATGTCTCCATCTATTTTGAGACTTTCCACAGTGTACTTTTGCGCGGCTTTGTCTCTACCCCAAGATTGGCATCACCAGGGCAGATACGCTCTGTGGTGATCCAAGTGGCTACTCACCGAAAACCTCTCCCTGCCTTCCAACTGATTGGCTTCCCAGTTAGAAACTCAACATTTAAGCCTGGTTAGGTTCTTTTAAAAATAGTTCCTGACTGCATATGAAACACACAAATCCAACCTCCTTATTAAAAATGTATACATTATCGCTAAGGCTAAAATCTGCTTTGAGCATCGTGCCAATCCCAACCATCTTAGAGGGCCCGCTGCTATCAGTTCAAGGGCTTATTTTTATTGAAGCTGCTCAGTACTTGGATGCTTTCAACCTGAAGACTGATGATGTCTTTCTTCTATTTTGGAAAAACCCTCACCCCTTATTTCTTCAAGTGCTGCCTCTTTGCCATTTGGCCCATTCTCCACTCCTAGAATGCTGGTTAGATGCTCTCAGTCTGATCTCCAAATGTTTTAATTTTTCTCTCTTTTTCTCTTGGGTCAGTTTCCTAGTAGTATCTTCATTTTTCCCCCTGACATTCGATCATGTTATAATAGGCAATAAGGAATATTTTAGACCCCAGTGAGGGTTCATCTAACACTTCACAACAGTTTTGAAAAGTACATGATATTAAAATGTAGCAATATAAAATAAAAACGTTTCAAAAACAAATGTTAAAGATAAAATATAGTTGTACTCCTTTTAAAAGTCTTGCCCATTTNGATAAGGAATATTTTAGACCCCAGTGAGGGTTCATCTAACACTTCGCAACAGTTTTGAAAAGTACATGATATTAAAATGTAGCAATATAAAATAAAAACGTTTTCAAAAACAAATGTTAAAGATAAAATATAGTTGTACTCCTTTTAAAAGTCTTGCCCATTTTGAAAAGATGGATATTGAATTTAAAAATCTTAAATATGGAGGGGCGCCTGGGTAGCTCAGTCAGTTAAGCTTCCGACTCTTGATTTCAACTCAGGTCATGATGTGAAGGTCGAGAGATCGAACCTGGTGCCAGGCTCTGCATGCTCGTGAAGTCTGCTTGAGATTCTCTCTCTCTTTCTAAAATAATAAATAATCTTTAAAAAAATTGAAATATGGAAAAAATATTTTTCACCAAAATATTTCAAGAACCACTGTCTAACATTTGTCTTTTAAGTATCTTGAGTAAAATACTAAGAGGTGGAACAATTTTTCAAGGGCGATGAATAACATTCAGTTTGTGAATGTTAATTGGATTTAGCCCAAAACGAAGTGAAGGTGAAATATGCCATTTAGAAATAGCCAAGTTGGGGCGCCTGGGTGGCTCAGTGGGTTAAGCCTCTGCCTTCAGCTCAGGTCATGATCTCTGGGTCCTGGGATCGAGCCCCGAATCCGGCTCTCTGCTCAGCAGGGAGCCTGCTTCCCCCTCTCCCTCTGCCTGCCTCTCTGCCTACTTGTGATCTCTCTCTCTCTCTGTTAAATAAATAAATAAAATCTTAAAAAAGAAAAGAAAAGAAATAGCCAAGTCACCCATCAGTCTCTGATACGCTGTTCCACACCCAGCCTGGCACAAGCACGCAGCCCCCTTTGCCTCACTTGGGAATCCAGCACCATAATGATTACAAAATGGCCGCTCAGATTACACTCAGTGGCCCGGATGCTGGAGGGCCCTGAAAAGTAGCCAGTACCACCTGTTTCCAGCGGGAACAAAGATCCCTCTGCAGCTGAATTACTTTCCAAGACCTCCTTAACCTGTGACCTTCGCCATGTAAAGTCTTTTTATTGCTATTCCTGTTTACTTGTGATGACTGCAATTTGTGTCTAGAGACTTTTTTTCCCAGATAAGCCTGCCGTCCTTCTGCTTCCTGATGACAGAGAACATTGGCGGTACGTAGGGCCGATCTTTTTTTTTTTTTTCTCATTAAACTTTTGTTCATAGGGCCAATCTTTTGTTCCTCTTACTGTCCTTTGCTGTCTTTTGCCCCTTTTATTGTACTTCGGTTTGTTCCCCATTGAAGCATTTTGGGGCAGAAAGAAAAACGTGGAAGTCAATCACAACACACACATTTCTCAAACTGAGTAACCTCTGATAACACAAAATCTAATTTAGCTTACCCCTGGAGAAAATTCAAGCAACTTTGGTGCTTATTCAAACATTCAGACCGTGGTGTCAATTTCTAGCATAAATCACAGCTCTCAACACACATGCACCTTCAAAAGAAAAATAAAAGCAAGCCATTTAAAAATAATGTTTTCTTAAATGTCACTTGATGGATTTTTATAGCAGATTTGAGTATCTGAAACTCAATCTTGTGTTATTTTTGAAGCAAACTGAAATGTGTTCACCAATGGAATAAATTCAGTACACGTAGCCAACTTGTTTACAAGTTTCTTATTTAAAGGCGGTAGGGAATTTATATTCTGCAATATCCAATCTGCAAATCAGGTTATTTTTATTCAGAGTTGCATTTTATAGATAACAGAACATCACAGACTGTGTCATAGGGTAAGAAATGTGGGTTTTTGACAGGAATCCACACAAAAGCTCTTGTTGAGATATTTTCCCAAATTAGTATGCTGTAATTTTGTATTACCTTCCCAGAAAAACAGAAACACTATAAACACATTACTCTTACAGATAAAAAGAGGTAACAACCCATTGCTCTATAATTCTTTACTGTAAACGTTTTTTAAGTTCAGTATAATTAGATGTTTAGACATTTCTATGTTAATTGTTCATTCACAGGAGATAACTAAGTAAACCAAAAAAAGCTACATCTTTTTTTAAAATTTTATTCAGTTTTTTCGTTTCAATTCCGGTATGGTTAATATATGGTGTTATATTAGTTTCAGGTGTACAATATAGTGACCCATTCTATAACTTATTCAGTGCTTGTCATGCTACGTGTGCTCTTTAAAAGCTAAATCTTTTTTTTAAAAGATTTTATTTATTTGACACACAGAGAGAGAAATCACAAGTAGGCAGAGAGGCAGGCAGAGAGAGGAGGAAGCAGGCTCCCTGCCTGATGCGGGCCTCCATCCCAGGACCCTGAGACCATGACCTGAGCTAAAGGCAGAGGCTTTAACCCACTGAGCCACCCAGGCACCCCTAAAAGCTAAATCTTAATATTGAACTCTTCTGCCCATCTTTTGGTATCCGGATTAAAATCTATGGAAATGAAATGGGAACATGATCAGAGATCAGAAAGAATTTCTATCTGCTAGGGTATTAGGCTAAGTGTCTTCTGAATGACAGGAAAGGGAAGTTCTGCTCATTTGACTCATTACTCATTTTTCGCCTCAAAGTAACTGCTGCTTTCTACCTTCTTTGTGGCACTTCTGTTTGCTTGGTGCTTTTTTATAGGAAAAGATATGAATAAGGGCAGATCTCATTGGTTTCTTATCAGAGAATGTTTCTTGCATCCTTTATTTTTTTTTCCTCCTTGTCAATATTGAGGCCTGCAGGACAGGATTTCTTGGGTTTCCTAAGCCTTTGGTCTCTTGGAACAGTCTGTGGTCAGATCACAGATGCTGGTGGTTTGGAGAGGGTTGGATTTGGCATGGACTCAGGGCACTGGCTCTAGGAACCCAGGAAGTAGGAAGGCATTGCTTCATGGTCTTTCAAAGGCATGCTCAGGTTGATTACTATCTCTGTCAGATAAACTTGGTCCAACAGCCAGCTCTACGGGCTGGGATTTTTCAGCTGAGTCACACTGCCTGGGTTGGGTATCCTATGCACAATGAACGTCTTGACTGAACACTGACTTGTGGTTCCCTCAGTGTGTGGTCTTGGAGCAGTGACCTGATGGAGAGATAGGAACTGGTGTTGGGATGATTCCCCACAACACAGTAGTGCCCTTGCCTAAACCCAGGGCCCTCCTGGTCTCTGTGATCAACAGCTGCCTGGACACCTCCATACTGGAGAGACAGATTAGGACCACCTCTGGGGTGGATGAGAGGAGGCTTTTGGCCTGCCCCAGTGAGGTGGCTCACCTAGCTCTTCCTCGTGTCCACTTGTTAATTTGTATGCTTTTGAAAGTCAGTTGTAATCATAAGCATGCCTGTGTCCTCACTTGATTTCTTTAAAGATTTCTTTAAAGATTTTTTTTATTTCTTAAATATTTTATTTATTTATTTATTTATTTATTTATTTATTATTTATTTATTTGAGAGAGGGACAAGCTGACTCTGTGCTGAGTGCAGAGCTCGGTGCAGGGCTTGATCCCACGACCCTGAGATCATGAACTGAGCTGAAATCAAAAGTTGGATGCTTAACAGACTGAGCCACCCAGGCACTCCTTCAATTCTTATAGAGTCAAATTTCTGTAGCATGAAATCCTCGGGTCATAAGTATGCAGCCAGAGGGGTTCTGATAAAGGCATACACCCAGTAACCCACACCCTTCTCAAGATAAAGAATTTTTTCATCACTCTACAAAGGTTCCTCAGCTCTCCTCTGTTAATCTCTCCCACCTCCATCCCAGGCAACTGGTGCATTCCTGATAATAAAGCACAGGAGGGGTTTGGTATTCTGATTTTTTGCAAATTGTGTTATACTATAAGTAAGTATTTGTGATGATGCATAAAAGGAAGTCAGATCAACTCATTGTCCGGTACTTCATGAATGTTACCTATTTATGTCTCACCACAATTCCATCAGGTATCAATAGCTCAATTTTACAGGTGAGGCAACTAAAGCCTGGGTTGGTGAAGCTGCTTAATTAGTAGCACTGGTCCTAAGTGCTGGGACCGCTGTTGGGAAGCCAGGCTATGAGACTTGCAAGTTTCTGTCCCATTCTGCTCATGTTGCCTCCACATAAAGCCTTACAAGTAACTTTTTTTTTTTTTTAAATAACAGAGCACTGCCGATGTGGGATGGAGGCCGACTTGACCTAGAAGGTGCCAGAAACCTGGGTCTGCAGGCCCTTGGGAAGATAGGCTGGAGTTGGCTCACCTGAGAGCAGACCATTCAAGCAAGCTGATGCAGAGCTGTAAACCAGCGTAAAATCACCCACAGTGAGAGGGATCACACTAAGGAAAGTGGCAAACACTGCAGGCCCAAGCTGTCTTTTCACTCCGGGGCTGGTTGGTGGGCACTGAATGGCCCACTGCTGGTGACACCTGTCATACTGATCGCCCTTGCCTGTGCAAAATGGTCCACTGTCAGATCAGCCCTCCTAAACAGCCGAGTAGAAAAGGCCCAGGAGACCAGCATCGGAGCTGAGCTTGGCAGTCTACTAGGTAAGTGACCTTGAGCTCATTGCTCACCCTTGACTTTCCGGTTGGTCCTCTGAAAATGAGGGAGGGAGCAAGCCAAGGCATATGGAGTTAGGGTCCTGATAGCTCATCTACCTGGGCCTTTCTGAATCTTCCAGGCCATAGGACCCAGGCAGAGACAGGCAGGACCAGGCGGGTTTTAATGTTCTCTTAGCCATTAATAATGTAGAAGGCCGCCTGGTGAGACAGGCCTTCATTTTTGGTTTGCCAAGAGAAGGTGTGATTTTAAAATGACTGCTTGCTTTGCACCCTGGAAGGACACGGAAAGTCACCTAGGGGCGGAGTTGTCTAGGCAAGGATTCCTGGAGGGACCCCTATTAGGGATGTAATGTAAGGCTGGTTGCTCCAGATCTATCTCTTTGTCTGTCTCTATGTGCTTGTGCATGTGTGTGTGGTGGGGGGGGGAGTGGGGCACACTTTGTAGCCTGATGGGGGAGGGGGGCTGCTTCTCCAACTGGAGTCTCAATGGAGACAGGAGGAAGGAAGGAAATTTGCACTGTGGGAATGACCAGCTGGAGACCCTGAGACCCTGTCCCTTTGAGGGTCAGTGTTTTTAGACCATTTCTGTGGGACTAACATGTCTTCTCTCTTTCTCTTTCTGAAATTCCTTTTCGTTAGACTCCGTTCTTCCAAACTCACTTCTCTTTATCCCCCTCAGATTTCAATTAATTTAGAAGAATTAGAGGCGCACCTGGATAGCTCAGTCAGTTAAGCATCTGCCTTCGGCTCAGGTCATGATTCCTGGGTCCTGGGATTGAGCCCCAAATCGGGCTCCCTGCTTGGTGGGAAGCCTGCTTCTCCTTCTTCCTCTGCTGCTCCACCTGCTTGTGCTTTCTCACTTTCTCTGACAAATAAATAAATAAAATCTTTTAAAAAGGGGCGCCTGGGTGGCTCAGTCGTTAAGTGTCTGCCTTCAGCTCAGGTCATGATCCCAGGGTCCTCGGATCAAGCCCCACATCGGGCTCCCTGCTCAGTGGGAAGCCCGCTTCTCCCTCTCCCACTCCTCTTGCTTGTATTCCCTCTCTCGCTGTGTCTCTGTCAAATATATAAAATGTTTTTTAAAAATCTTAAAAAAGGAAAAGAAAAATTAGAAAACGCATGTAAATGAAATTAAGGCGGGCATGGGGAAAAGGGATGGCCACCCCTGGAACCCACAAACGCAGATATTGCTGCAAATTTTCTTGCCCATTCAGGCTGCCTTTCGTTTCCATTCAAATACACACATAGAAGAGATCTCACTAAATATGTGCATTTGCAGCCTCTGTTTTCACCGGACGTATTCGTCACAGAAACGTACAAGTGTGGCATTGTTGTCCAATGGTTATCATTTATCCTTCTGAGCTATTTCCATCCCGTTATTAATTTCATCAAACTCCTGAAGCTAACAATGAGATTGTTCCCTCTAATTTTTGCCACGAATGTATTTTTCATACTTGTTTAAGAACAACCATATTATTGTCCATGTTTCACTGACTTTAACTTTTTTTTTTAACTTTTTTCAACCTGTTCTTTCCTCCTCTCCTTCCAAGCACCCCTGCTCAAAGGTAATCCGTTTGTACCTTCTGAACGTGATGATGTATATCGTTCCACATCTTTCCTTGAGCTTGTCCAGTTATTATATATACACACACTTTGTCATGGTTTTTCGTCCACAATAGGATCGTGTTATGTGCATTTCCATGCAATGTCTTTTTCTCACCTGACAATTTGACCTGGAGGATCTTACCAGTCAATGGGTGGAATTACGTCAATTTTTCTTTTAATAGCTGCCAGATATTCCATAGTGGTGATGGGCCACCACTGGCCTGATCATTCTCCTACCCATAGGCATTCAGGTTGTTTGCAGATTGCATTTTGCTTTGTTTTTTCTGAGTCTCCAAACAATATTCGATTAACATTCTTATGCATCTGTCCTTTTACTATGTCTTCGATTCTATCGAATACTTTTCCAAACAGGCAAGTTTAAATTGTAAATTTAAATTTAAAATTCACATTCTCACAGCCTTGCTAATAGCCAGGGTTATCATTGTCTTTAGTTTTCACCAGATGAGAGACAAAATATAGTAGTTTATTGTTAGTTAGATTTTCATTTATTTGATTACTAAGGAGGATGAACATCTTTTCATATGCCTATTGGCCGTTTGGAGTCCCTCTCTTGTAAGTTGCTTGTTCACATTCTCTGCCAACTTGTTTTAGAGAGTTTGCCTTTTCTTATCAGTTTATAAGAGCTCTTTATGTAATCAAACTATGGGAGCTCTTTTATCTGTCATCTGTGTTACAGATAGTTTTATTGGTTAGACCTTTGTCCTTTGGCTTTGCTTTTGCTTTCTTCTAAGATTTTTATGGGACAAATATATCTATCTTTTATTTAAAGCTTCTTTATTTCCTTATCTTGCGTAAAAGAATCTCCCTGAACTCAGAGTCCTTCTCATATTCTTCTAATTTTTCATTTTATTTTTCACTTTTTTTTTTATTTGTGCCAGGGGTACAGGTCTGTGAATCATCAGGCTTACACATTTCACAGCATTCACCA
>LNAC01000035.1:4667836-4684701 GCA_002007465.1 Ailurus styani | reverse complement strand
TTAAAAAAAAAAAAAAAGGATCCTTACCCATTCCCTTAGCCTTTCTGCAAACACACTATAATGCGATTGACTCCAGGCCTGGCTTATTGCAGGAGAGCACTCCCAGGTCACCTTGGATCAGAGTTTTGGTTGCTCCCTAAACCCTTCATCTCAATTAATTTCCGCTCTGATTCTCACACCCAAATACCTGGAGGAACCGGACAGGTGTCACCAATGAATGATGTGGGCTAGGGTGGGGACTGGGGCAAACCAAGGGTTTGTGCACCATAGAGTCACAGGGGCCATTGGACCACAAGGTCTCTGCCGTGTGGACACGTGACCAAAGTTGCCAGGTCTTCTGATTTTTGAGAGAAATTGGGGATCTAAAATTTATGTAAAAATTCCAGATTTTTAAATCTTGGCAACTAATTTTTTAAAGATTCCATTTGGGGGCACCTGGGTGGCTCAGTCATTGAATGTCTGCCTTTGGCTCAGGTCATGATCTCAGGGTCTTGGGATTGAGTCCCACATCGGGCCCCCTGCTCGGCAGGAAACCTGCTTCTCCCTCTCCCACTCCACCTGCTTGTGTTCTCCCTCTCACTGTCTCTCTCTCTGTCAAATAAGTAAATAAAATCTTTAAAGAAATAAAGATCTCATCTATTTATTTGAGAGAGAGAGAGAGCACAAGTGGGGAGACAGGCAGACAAAGAGGGAAAGAGAATCTTTTGATTCAGGGCTCCATCCCAGGACTCTGGGATCCTGACCCAAGCCCAAGTCAGATGCTTAACTGATTGAGACACCGAGGTGCCCCGTATGGGGAGAGAGAATCTAAAGGAGATGACACAGGGCTCAATTCCAGGGCCCTGAGATCATGACCCAAGCTGAGATCAAGAGTCAGATGCTTGGGCGCCTGGGTGGCTCAGTGGGTTAAAGCCTCTGCCTTCAGCTCAGGTCATGATATCAGGGTCTTGGGATCGAGGCCCGAGCTGGGCTCTCTGCTCAGCAGGGAGCCTGCTTCCTCCTCTCTCTCTGCCTGCTTCTCTGCCTACTTGCGATCCCTCTCTCTGTCAAATAAATAAATAAAATCTTAAAAAAAAAAAAAAGTCGGACGCTTAATGGACTGAGCCACTCAGGTGCCCTGGCAACCAATTTTTTTAATTTTAAAGATTTTTTTTTAATTTATTTGACACACAGAGATCAGATCACAAGTAGGCAGAGAGGCAGGCAGAGAGAGAGGAGGAAGCAGGCTCCCTGCTGAGCAGGGAGCCCGATTCGGGCCTCGATCCCAGGAGCCTGAGATCATGACCTGAGCCAAAGGCAGAGGCTTTAACCCACTGAGCCATCCAGGCGCCCAATTTTTTTAATTTTAAAACATTGTTCTGGTCAAAGAAAACATGCTTTAAGGCCACATGTGTTACTTCTGATTTAATCCCATAGGTATTTAGTCACATCTGATTTATAGGACACTTTTATTCTGCTGCTGGTGACAATTTTACTGTGTATTTACTATTAGGCATTGTGCTAAGTAATTTATGAACATAATTGTATTTTATTGATATTACTTTTCCATTTTTAGATGAGGGTATCTGTGTAGCAAGAATGATCCTCTTGAAATATAGCTCTTAAATCCTTAAATCTCTTCAAGATTTCCTCTTACCCTTAGAATAAAAATCAAACTCAAGATCCCTCAGCTTGGGGCACCTGGCTGGCTCCGTCACTGGAATATGCGACTCTTGGTCTCAGGGTTGTGAGTTCGAGCCCTACACTGGGTGTAGAGATTACTTAAAAATAAAATCTTATTTTTTTTTAAGATTTATTTATTTTTCAAAGAGAAAGAGAGAGAGCAGGGAGGGGGCAGAAGGAGAGGGAACAGATTCCCTGCTGAGTGCAGAGGTGGACATGGTGATCGGTGACCGATCCTAGGACCCCGATATCATGACCTGAGCTGAAATCAAGAGTCAGCTGCTTAACCGACTGAGCCATCCACGCACCCCTGGAAGAAAAAAATCTTTAAAAAAAAAAAAAAAAAAGAAAAAAGTAGAGAAATGGGAAGTAAGGCTGCCCTTGAGAATTAGCCTGGTCAATGGAGTAGAGTTTTAAGGGTATAGACTCTTAAAGCAGACAGACCTGGACTCAGTTTGCCTCCTATCTAGGACACAGTATGACCTTGGGCAAGTTAATCAACTGCTCTGGCCCTCAGTTTCCTCATTTATTCATTCCTCTGACTATTGAACGCTAACTCTGTGCTGGGCACTGGGCTAGATGTTCGTAATACAAAGGTGAACAGGGCAGTCCGGGCTGACAGGTACTTTCCCTCATGGAGATACAGACCCCTGGGAGAGACAGAGTACAACACAAGCTATATCTATTATGACTGGGTTAGCTGCAAATGCAGTCTAGCCCCGACCAACTGTGTCTGAGTGGTAGTGCAGGGTTTCTATGTCTTTGTGTTGTCAGGAAATAGGTTTCCTCTGTTTTTGTGGCTCTTGGCCTTAACTTCATGTTGCAAAAAACCAGATCTATACTCCAGAAAGGAATGAAGAAGTGAAAGGGCCTCACATTGGATATAGAGATTACTTACAAAAACCTTTTTATAGGGGCACCTGGGTGGCTCAGTTGGTTAAGCATCTGCCTTCGCTCAGGTCATGATCCCAGGGTCCTGGGATGGAGCCCCGCATCCGGCTTTCTGCTCAGCGGGGAGCCTGCTTCTCCTTCTCTCCCTGCCTGCTGCTCCCCCTGCTTGTGCTCTCTCTCTGTCAAATAAACAAATAAAATCTTTAAAAACAAACAAAACACTACCTTTTTCTCGATCATTATTATTAATAGTAGTAATTCTTATTTCACTGCCTTCCTTATTCATTCTCCATGCCATGAAGAAAAATCTACCCTGTGCCTCTCCCCTAGCTTCTGGTGGTCTGGAGGCAATCTTTGCTGAGACTTGGCTGTAGAATCATCACCCCAATCTCTTCCTTCATCTTCATGCCCTGTTCTCCCCGTGTGTGTCTGTCTCCCGATGTCCCGAATTAGATCTATGGGATTAGTGCCCACACTAATGATCTCATTTTAACTTGATTATTTCTGTAAAGATGCTATGTCCAAATAAAGATGCATTTTGAGGTGCTAGGGGTTAGGGTGCCCACCATGAATTTCAGGGGGACATGACTTACCCCGGAACCGTCTCTCAACTGCATAATTAGAGCCTCAGCCTGGAGAGTCGGTAAGCGCATCCATACCCAGGGACCAGAGGTGGTGGGCGGAAGGCTGCAGAGATAGTGGCTGCAGCTGGGACTCAAATCCAGGTCAGCCCCACTCCAGACCCTGAACTTTTTTTTTTTTTAATATTTTATTTATCAGAAAGAGAGCACAGGCAGGCAGAGCAGCAGGCAGAGGCAGAGGGAAGCAGGCTCCCTGCTGAGCAAGGAGCCCGATGCAGGACTCAATCCCAGGACCCTGGGATCACGAGCTGAGCCGAAGGCAGCTGCTTAACCAACTGAGCCACCGAGGCGTCCAAGACCCTGAACTTTTAAACCGGTACAGATTTACGATGCCCAGTTCATAGCGAGGGGGCCTCCAATTTCACGGACACACAGACCTCGGTTCCAGGGTCAGCGTGTCCACCACGTTTCTTAACTCTGCAGCTGTGCTCGGACTGTGCCCTCACTCCTCCCGCGGAGTTTTCGGTCCCATTCTGAGCTGCAGCCGGGAGGCGGTGGGCAGGAGCTCGCCAGCTATCACTTGACCAACCCTCAGCCCCAGCAGGGAGACAGGGAAGCCCAGAGCTTCTCCATAAACATTTGATTTGTGAATGTGTGATGGGCGGATGGAGCTGGGTTGCTCGAATCCCCAGAACGGTTGAGGAGAAATCCACAGTGAGGGGAACTTGTATCTTGCCTCATGTGCTGAGGCCAGGAAGCCTCTGGGTTTTTTCCAACATGGTACCCAAGCAGTATGTGGTGTGGGTGAGGAGTGAAGACACCTGTGTGGGTGGTTCCCACACAGGGCACTGCCTTGAAGTCTCAAACACCCCAGAACAATGCTAAAGAATCACAGGAATGGCTAGTGTCCTTCCCTCCCTTCCTTTCTTCCTTCCTTCTTTCCTTCCTTCCTTCCTTCCTTCCGATTTTTTAATTTTTTAAAGATTTTTATCTATTTATTTGAAAGAGACACAGAGAGAGAGGGAACCCAAGCAGGGGGAGTGGGAGAAGGAGAAGCAGACTCCCTGCTGAGCTGGGAGCCCGACACAGGGCTTGATCCCAGGACCCTGGGATCATGACCTGAGCTGAAGCCAGGTCATGACAAGGTCAGCCAACAACTGAGCCACCCAGGTGCCCCAAGATTTTATTTTTTTACAAGTAATCTCCATACCCAACATGGGGATCGAACTCACAACCCTGAGATCAAGAGTCATATGTTCCACTGACTGAGCCTGCCAGGCACCCCTTACTTCTTATTTCTGACTTCAGTTTCACCATCTGTAAAAATAGAGGTAAAACTACTGATCTCTTACCATTGTAATAAATAGTTAATATTCATTGAGCTCTTTGTAAGGGTGAGGAATTGTACTAAACCAGGGGTTGGCAAACATTTTCTGTAAAGGGCCAGATAGTAAATATTTTCAGATTTGTAGGCAAAGAACCACAATTGAGGCCATCATGTAGGTATGTATATGATAATAGAGAAAAACAAATTTCCACTAATTTTTTGATGATATTAAAAATACAAACACCACTTTCAGCTCATGAGTTACATAAAAATAGGCAGCAGGCCAGATTTGGGCCACGGACTGTAGTTTGCTCATCCCTATTCATTGCCTTAGGTGTAATGGCTCAATTAATCTTCACATCAGCAGGGATGTCTCTTGATGAGGGATATGCTGTCTTTATCCTTGTTTTACAGACAAGGAAACAGAGAATCCCAGAGAGGTTTTTTTCCCCCCCAAATATTTTATTTATTTATTTGACTGAGAGAGAGAGCACAAACAGGGGGAGCAGCAGGCAGAGGGAGAGGGAAAAGCCGGCTCCCCGCTGAGTAGGTATCCTGATGCGGGACTCCATCCCAGGACCCTGGGATCATGACCTGACCGAAGGCAGACACTTCAACGACTGAGCCACCCAGGTGCCCCCAGAGAGTTTCAATAACTTGCCCAGGTTCACATAATTCTTTTTTTTCTTAAGATTTTATTTTTTTAGGTAACCTCTATACCCAACGTGGGGCTCGAACCCACAACCCCGAGGTCTCAGTTACGTGCTCCAGCCAGCCAGGTGCCCCCCAGATTCACATAATTCTTCAGTGGTGGAGCTGGAATTTGAAGCAAGGCACTTCACTTCTGGAGTTTGCAAACTTAACCACCTCGTTGTGCAACAAACCTAAGGCATGCATAGGACTTGTCCCTTAAGATATTTATTTATCTATGATTGCTTTCCTTTTCCTCTCAAGGGTGTCCGATTGGGAAAACAATATTTCCCATGCAGAATGATAAGTACAAAGGAAGGGGGACGTGCCACGGGCTTTGGAAGAGAAGATTCCCCAACACTTCCAGTTCCATGCCCATCACCCCTGATAACCCCGTGATGACTCAATGAGATCAGATTTAATTATCTCTGTTTTACAAACACAAAGGAGAAACTCAGAGACGTAAAGCGACTTGCCCAAGTTCACATGGCAAGTATGTGGCAGAGCCAGGATTAGGGCCCCAGTCTCCCGGGGCTTGTCTAGGTTCATCCTCCCATCACATCACATCCGTGTCTGGAACCTCCCCTGTTGGGGAATAAGTTATCCAGGACCTTCCAGAGAACACCATGTATGATCCTGGGCTATGCACCAAACCCCAGAATGTTCGAATCTCTGGAAGATCAGAAGTGGCGAGTCCATGAAAGACAATCAGGGACCCTCCTACTTCTAGTAGTCTTCAGTGTACTGGGCTTTGCTGGCTGCTTGGCACCCATTATTCCTTTCAGTCCCACAAGTCTCCTGGCTCAATCACTTACCATGTCTGTGACCCCAGTTAAGTTGCTTTACCACTCTGAGCCTCAGTTTCCTTGACTGGAAAATTGGGATAATAAAACCTATGTAGCTGTTGTAAGAATGCAAATTAACATTTGGGGTTCTTTTAAGGTTTTTATTTTTAAATAATCTCTACACCAAACATGGGGCTTGAACTCACAACCCTGAGATCAAGAGCCACACGCTCCACCAATTGAGCCAGCCAGGAGCCCCCAAATTAGGATTTGTATGTCAGCTTGTTCTTGGTGGTTGTCACTAAGGGGCAGGATTATGGGAGACAGGGCACCTGGGTGGCTCAGTGGGTTAATGCCTCTGCCTTCTGCTCAGGTCATGGTCTCAGGGTCCTGGGATCAAGCCCTGCATCGGGCTCCCTGCTCAGCGGGGAGCCTGCTTCCTCCTCTCTCTCTGCCTGCCTCTCTGCCTACTTGTGATCTCTCTCTGTCAAATAAATAAATAAAATCTTAAAAAAAAAAAAAGAAAGATACCTTTAAAAAAAGATTATGGGAGACATGTTTTGTAGACTTCTATAATTGTAAATATTTTATCATAATCATGTATTATTTTGTAAATAGAAAAATATGTATAGATGACTATGTCATATATATATACAAGCTAAGTACATATAGTAAGCGCTCAATTCACTTGCTTATGTGTGTACTTACTCAACAAACATTTAGGGAGCGTCTACTGTCTACAAGGTCCTGGCTATAAGAATTTGTTTGTGGGATTTGAGCCCTGAAGAAGTTCCCAGTATGATTCACACTGGGTGAGGGTGGGAGGCATTTGCTGTGGTGGGAACAGAGTGCTGTGTGTAGGTGACAAGGCCAGGCGGGGAGTGAGCCTCTAATTGCCAGTTAGGGGTGACGGAGACACTGGGGGAGGCGGGCGCACAGAACAAAGGGTAGGTTTTATGGATTAGTCGAGCTTTGCCGGAGGGCAGACTGGGAAGGTACTTTCCCACAGCAGCAATGATTTTTTGCAGGATTATAAGGAAAAGAGTTCTTTGTTCGAGGATGGCTCAGTATATGTCCACCTCTGTAGCAGGGAAAACAGGGCCATAAGATTTAAGGACCCACAGGTCGCTCGTGGTTGGGGACAGTCCCCTGAGAGAGGCTGGACTGCCGTCCAGATGGAGTCCAGCTCCCTTGCAGATTTAAATATTTCACCTACAACCATCAAAGTTCAGGAAGAAAATATGCGAATGAGTTTACAAGGTAGGGTTGAGAAAGGTGTTCCTCCTAAATACGGAACCAGAAGGCACAATGTAAAAGACTGATTAATTTGATGGGGGAAAAAAATCTAAACATAAGCACAGCAAGAGTCCAAAACTAAGTTAAAAGACAAATGACAGGGTGCCTGGGTGGCTCAGTGGGTTAAAGCCTCTGCCTTTGGCTCAGGTCATGATCTCAGGGTCCTGGGATCAAGTCCCGCATCGGGCTCCTGCTCGGTGGGGAGCCTGCTTCCTCCTCTCTCTCTGCCTGCTTCTCTGCCTACTTGTGATCTCTCTCTATCTGTCAAATAAATAAATAAAATCTTTAAAAAAAAATGAAAGACAAATGACAGATTGGGGGTAAAAATTTCTAACAAATATAACATAGGCATAGTAGAAGCACAGAACACCTATAAATAAGCAACAGAAAGACAAAGAAAATAGTTCACAAAAGAAATGACTGAGGAACATAAAAAGATGTTTAAAATTCCTACTATTTATGAAAAATCCAACAAAGGAATACAATCTTTTTTATCTATCAGACTGACAAACTTCATGAAGATTAATGATAGCCTGTGTTGATAGTGGCGTGTATTTGTATTTTTTTAAAATGTAAACTCTACCCTCAATGTGAGGCTCGAACTCCTAACCCTAAGACCAAGAGTCATGCTCCACCGACTGAGCCAGCCAGGCACCCCTGTGTACCCTTTCTAATAATGGTTTTGAAATTGGACAACTATTTTGGAGAGCAGTTTAACTGTATGTATTAACACTTCAATGATTTGCTCTCTCCCTCTCCCCTCGCCCCCCCCAAGAACATAAGATCCATGAGGGGTCCAAGGACCTCATCTACCATCCCCACTGTTGTGTTCCCAGCACCTGGAAGAGTATAGACGTGGCTCAATAAACCTCTGATAAATATTTAATTCACTCAATGGAGGCATGAGTTTATATTCATGTTTCTCTAGCTGTGGAAATCTATTCCAGACAATCTCTTAAAAAAAAAAAGATTTTATTTATTTATTTGAGAGAGAGAAAGCAAGAGAGAGAACACAAGCAGGGAGAATGGGAGAGGCAGAGGGAGAAGCAGGCTCCCCGCTGTGTAGGGAGCCTGATGTAAGACTCGATCCCAGGACCCGGGGATCATGACCTGAGCTGAAGGCAGATGCTTAATGGACAGAGCCACCCACCCAGGCGACCCATATCCCATTTAATCTATTGTTGAAAATACTTTCACTCCAGAAATCCCAATATTGCACTGTATGTTAACTAAAATTTTATTAAAAAGAAAAATACTTTCATCAGAGGACAAAGATATTCCTATAAAAATATTTCTTGAAGGAGCTCAGTCAGTAGAGCGTGCGACTCTTGATCTTGGGGTTGTGAGTTTGAGCCCCACGTTGGGGGTTTAAAATCAAGCCCTTAAAATTAAAATAAAGGTTACTTAAAAATAAAATCTTCAAAAAATATTCATCGAAGCATTATATGAAATGGTGAAAAGAAGATGACAAACAAAATAAATGTGCCTCAATAAGGAGGATGCACGAAAACAGGTTTTCACCACGGAATACTATGCAATGAGTGTGGGTATCTCTCTGAAACCCTGATTTATTTTTTTTTTTTTTGAGATTTTTATTTATTTGACAGAGAGAGACAATGAGAGAGGGAACACAAGCAGGGGGAGTGGGAGAGGGAGAAGCAGGCTTCCCGCTGAGCAAGGAGCCAGATGCGGGGCTCCATCCCAGGACCCTGGAATCATGACCTGAGCCAAGGCAGTTGCTTAACCAACTGAGCCACCCAGGCACCCCTGAAACCCTGATTTAATTTCCTTTGGATGTATACCCAGAAATGGGATTGCTGGATCATAACAATAGTTCCATTTTTAACTTTTTGAGGAAACTCCATACTGTTTTCCATAATGGCTGTGACTTTTTGGTTTTGTTTGAAATGTTTATCATGAGCACATATTAGAATTATAACTGAAGAATAAAGGAAAGCTAATGAGACATAAATATTATTTTAGAACAAAAGCACTAAAGAGAAAAAAATCAGCAGCCTGCCTGAATCAGCAGAGTCTGGATTTTGGGTTTTGGGGTTTTTTTCCTCTTCTCCTTTCCCTCCTTCTTTACTGGTTCTCTTCCTTCTCTTCTTACTCCTCTTTTATTATTATTATTATTTTTAAAGATTTTATTTATTTGTCAGAGAGAGAGAGCACAAGCAGGCAGAGTGACAGGCAGAGGCAGAGGGAGAAGCAGGCTCCCTGCCGAGCAAGGAGCCTGATGCAGGACTCAATCCCAGCACCCTGGGATCATGACCTGAACCAAAGGCAGCTGCTTAACCAGCTGAGCCACCCAGGTGTCCCTTATTACTTTTTTAAAAAGATGTTTATTTTTAAGTAATCTCTACATCCAATGTGGGACTTGAATTCATGGCCCTGAGATTGAGACCTATGTTCTTCTTCTTTCTGGGCCAGCCAGGCATCCCTTCCTTCTCCTTTTAGATCCAGTATCTTTGTTTTTGTTTTTTGTTTTGTTTTTGTTTTAAGCACAGAAAGACTATCATGTTTGTGCAGCTGGGGCCAAGGTTGGGGCTGGTTCATAAGGCCACCTGACAAGGATGGATGGCAGTGGGCTGGTGTTTACTGTGGGTTCCTGGTGGTGGGCTGGTATTTACTGGGGGTTCCTCAGAGCAGGTGCAGTGGGAAGCACTTTGAATTTCTCGTCTCCTCTACTTCTAATATAGAGTCTCTGAGGCAGGTCTGGTGATGGGTCAGGAGAGCTCAGTGGTGTCACACTCTTGTGTTGCAGGCTCCCCTGTGCCACCCACAAGCTGTGGGACCTTAGTTACTTTCTTACCCTAGGTGTCTCAGGAAAATGAAGAGAAGAATAGCACTCCCCTCACAGGGCTGTGGTCAGGATGAAGTGAACTGGTCCCTATCAGACTCCTAGGCCAGAGCCTGGCCTAAGTCCACAAATAAGGAAACTGAGGTAAGCCAATGGGGCCGCGTCCCCACATCCCTCAGCCTGGTTCCACAGCCTGAGTGCTCGGCGCCTGCTGGGTCCTTCCACTCAGCTCTATTTTGGGAGCCAACCTTTCACTGGGGCTCTGAGACAGCGTGGGGAGGTGGAGTCAGGAGGAGTTCCCTTCTCGCTCCTTCCTGTGTTTCTTCAGCTGGGGAGCACAGCAGTGGTTTTCTTAATGAAGCAGGAGGCAGCCTCGGGAAAACCAGCAGCAAGTCCTCCGCACTCCCAAACCCTCAGAATTTTTATGCTGGTTGTAAAGGGGATTTGTACAAGTCCCTGGGAAGGTCGGGAGTGCTGCTGTATGTGTGTGGGGGGGGCGCTCGTTTCCTCCCTGGGCTGAGGACATTGCTCACTGCTCCCACAGGTCAGGCCCTGGCCAGCCCCCCACCCCATCCCCGGTGACACTGTGGGGATGGCCAGCCCCCCTCAGATAAGTGAGAGAGAGCTCCCTGCAGAAGGTTGTTTTGAAAATCATCTTTCGAAAATAGTTTGCTTTGCATCGAACATTTTTAGATGTTTACAGAAAAAAAGGGAAATGTGAAATCATTTCTTTTTAAGAAAACTGAGGTTCGGGGTGCCTTGGTGGCTCAGTCGTTAAGCAACTGCCTTTGGCTCGGGCCCTGATCTCGGGGTCCTGGGATCAAGCCCCGCATTGGGCTCCCTGCTCAGCAGGAAGCCTGCTTCTCCCTCTCCCACTGCCCCTGCTTGTGTTCCTTCTCTCACTGTGTTTCTCTCTGTCAAATAAAAAAATAAAATCTTAAAAAAAAAAAAAAAGGAAGAAAAAAAGAAAAAGAAAAAAAAACTGAGGTCACAGAGAGAATGTGGCAAAATTCAAGGCTTCCTCTGGGCTGCCCTTCCCCCGTGCTGGCCCCACACCCCCCCATCCTCTTTGCCTCTCCCCATCTCCCCCTACTAGGGTGTAGGAGTGGGGGAGGGGAGGGTGCAGAACCTTGGGTTCTGAACAGGTCTCTTCTTACCCAAAAGCTTGTCCACACTCTGACCTCTCCAGGACCTGGACTCCTCCTCCGCCCCCTTCCTCCTACTTATAATTTTGTATAATAATTTAATTCCTGGGGTTTGTATGTGTGCTGAGTCTGTGTGTGTCTTGTGGAAAGGAGTCTGGCTTCTACTCAACTGAAAATAAAGAATAATAAACCACAAAATCAAAACACATACACAAAAAGGCAACTTAGAAAGCAATATTTATTCTGGTTTTGCTTTTGCTTTGAAAGGTAATACATGTTCTTGACAGCACAAAATGGAAACACAACTCCTCCCAGCACCAAGAGCAAGCCACTCTTTTTGTTAAGAGTTGGTTTCTCAGGCGCCTGGGTGGCTCAGTGGGTTAAAGCCTCTGCCTTCGGCTCAGGTCATGATCTCAGGGTCCTGGGATCGAGGCCCACGTCGGGCTCTCTGGTCTGCGGGGAGCCTGCTTCCTCCTCTCTCTCTGCCTGCTTCTCTGCCTGCTTGTGATCTCTCTGTCAAATAAATAAATAAAATCTTTAAAAAAAAAAAAAAGAGTTGGTTTCTCCTCTTTGGGTTACAGGACACCTGTGATGTTTATTGACCCCGGGCTGGGGAAGACACAGCCACCTGTCACTGCACCCCCTCACTCCCTGCCCCCCTCCAGCATGGAGAGGGCAGAATCAGGGGCACAGCTCTGGGAGGTGGGAGGCTGGAGCTGAGGACCGGGCAGGAACCCCAGTCCCTTTGTGCCTTTGCTCTTGTGGGTATGGGTTTGGGAAACAGCAAGTTGACTAGAGATTCCATCTGGGCCCCTTGACTCAGCAGAAGGGCTCCCAGAGGCTAGAGCATAGACTCCTCTTTCCTTTAACAGATGTGTATTCACTCACTCATTAAACATTAGCTGACCCCACCTGGCCAGGCTGTGAGACGTGGCCTTCCTGGCCTTCCAAGAGCTCTCTGCCTGCTGGGGACAGGGGGGAAATAAGAGACAATGAAGATGACCAAGGGGGCACCCCAGGAATGTGGGTGGGGAGGGGAAAGGGG
The DNA here is from genome assembly GCA_002007465.1 of Ailurus styani. Taxonomy (NCBI): domain Eukaryota; kingdom Metazoa; phylum Chordata; class Mammalia; order Carnivora; family Ailuridae; genus Ailurus; species Ailurus styani. The sequence goes on along the minus strand of LNAC01000035.1, from coordinate 4,672,476 downwards.
GAGACAGAAGGGCCCGTAGCAGAACCTGAAAAGTGTGTGGATCATTTTTAAAAGAATATTGTATATTATAACAGCATTTTTATTTGGAAAATGCAAAACAAAACCTTTTTCTTAATGCAGACTATGGAAAGCAAAGCGGTAGGAAATCTGGTTAAGAAATCTGGTCTTGGGGTTATCACAAGTCTTATACAGTGACCCCAAACCTGGCAGGAGTGAAGGGGGCACAGGGCCTTGCCCCTTTCCAGAGGCCTATCACGAATGGGTAGGTGTGACCTGTTTTTATTTACCAGAATGAGGAGGACTTAAAAAGGTGGATTCCAGAAGGATGGGGGAGGGTTGGTAAATGGGAGGTTAGAGGACAGTCCTGAACAGGAAGCAGGGATCTGAGCCCTGGGGGTCAAAGGGAGAGCTTGGCAAATTCCAGGACACACTAGGAGCTGGAGGGGGGAGGTGCCCAGAGTGGGAGGAGGTGACACTTAGGACAAAGTTTCTGCCCTGTATCCCCAGGGCAATGGGAAGCCACAGGGGGTGTTGGCTAGAGTTCTTGGGTTAAAAGGGACAAAATTCCACTGCAACTATGTTAAGAAAGACAAAGAAACCTCCTTTTTTTTTTCTTTCTAATTAGGATTATTTTTAAGTAGGCTCCATGCTGCAGGGCTTGAACTCAAGACTCTCAGATCAGGGCCTGAGCTAAGATCAAGAGTTAGATGCTTAACTGACTGAGCCACCCAGGCGCCCTGACTCAACAAAGGGATCTCTTAAAGAGACCTGAAGAGATAATGGTCAAGCTTAGGGAAGAGGGATGTCCCAGCTGCAGGAATTTGTGTGCTAACTCTCTAGGTATTAAGGATAACTCCTTCTACTGGGTTCCCACTTTGAAAGCAAAGCCAAGCATTGCTTTCAGTCCTTCATGTGTATGAACCTAATTAATCCTCAAAATGGTAAGGCCTCAGTAAGTATGATCTGGTGTTCTGACCCCCGTTGCACAGGTGAAGGGGGCTATGTGACATGCCCAAAGTCACAGCTGAGTGAACAGTGGAGCTGCAATTAAAATCTGAGCAGTATGGCTCTAGAGCCCATACCCAAACCCCTACCCTATAAAGCTGCCTCTCATGATGATTAATTCAGCATCTAGGCACCTTCACTCAAGAGGAAATTCCCAGGAAAGAGACCATTACTGACCCAACGTGGGACACATACCCAGTGAGGGGTGGTCCTTGGGACCAGATGCCAGGATTATCACTGTCATCATCCCCACACAGAAATAGGCCCGAGGAAAGATGGCGCCATGACAGGAGGAGATCATGAATGGACACACGGTCTAGTTCACCACCATAAGGGACTGATGAGGTCAGATTTGTATTCTAGGAGGACCACTCTGGGTACCTGGTGGAGGATGGGTGAGAGGGCCCAAGAGGCGGGGGGCAGGAGCCCCACTAAGGACACAGGTCCAGCCATCCTTCAGGAAATGCCTATGACTTCAGCCATGGTGCATTTGCATGATGGCAGGAGGTACATGGAGAAGGGATGAATTTAGAAGCTACAAGAGATGATTAATAGGATAGAGGAGCACCAAAGTTCAAGTGGAGGGAAATCAAGAAAAATTCCAAATCTCTGGTTGAGCAACTGGGTTGATGAGGGTGCCAGAAGGAGCAAGTATGGTTCCATGCTGAATTCAAGAGGTCTGCGGGCCATCAAAGTGAGATGCTTAGGTGGCAGCTAGGTGTTTGAGAGATCCAGAGGGACCTTGCTTGGATCAAGTTCCTACGGGGCTGCCTGAAGCCCATAGGGTGTTTTTAGAGCAGGGGTTGGCAATAATTTTCTGTAAAGTGCCAGATGGTATATATTTTAGGCTTTGTAGGTCATATGGTCTCTGTCGAAACTACTCAGTTCTGCTGTTGGAACATGAAAGCAGCCACAGACAATACTTAAACAAATGGACATGACTGTATTCCAACAAAATTTTATTTAGGGACACTGAAATGTGAATTTCATATCATCTTTACATGTCAAGAAATAGTATTCTTCTTTGGATTTTTTTTCAACCATTTAAAAACATTAAAACCATTCTTAGCGTAGGGGGATTGTATAAAAACAGGGAACAGGGGGAGAATTTGGCCCTCAAGCTGTACATTGCTGATCCCTGTGTGGAGAATTAGAAAAGTAGCCCCAGGGATGCCTGAGTGGCTCAGTTGATTAAGCTTCTGCCTTTGGCACAGGATCCTGGGATGGCTCCTTACTCAGTGGGGAGCCTGCTTCTCTCTCTGCCTGTTACTCCCCCCACTTGTGCTCTCTCTTTTTCTGACAAATAAGTAAATAAAATCTTAAAAGAAAGAAAAAAAGAAAGAAAATAGCCCCATCCTCCAGTAAGACATTGTATGATTTAGTTAATTATTTCTCAATAACAGCTATGACAAATATTAAACAATTCTGTATAAATTATACAAGTCAAATGTTCATGTAAAATAATAGCAATGTATCATTGTTGCAAATATAGCAGTTTTCCAACAGTAATCATACTAGATTTTAGAAAAGAACAAGATTTTTGGTTCTTAATACATTAACATCCCATCAAAATCACTTCCCTCTTGGAGCACCTGGCTGGCTCAGTTGGTGGAGCCTTCAACTCTTGATCACAGGGTTGTGAGTTCGAGCCCCACATTAGGTGTAGAGATTACCTAAAAAAAATAAAATCTTGGGGCGCCTGGGTGGCTCAGTTGTTAAGCGTCTGCCTTCGGCTCAGGTCATGAACCCGGGATCCTGAGATCAAGCCCCCGAATTTGGCTTCCTGCTCCACAGGAAGCCTGCTTCGCCCTCTCCCACTCCCCCTGCTTGTGTTCCCTCTCTCACTGTTTCTCTCTCTGTCAAATGGATAAATAAAATTTAAGAAGAAATCTTAAAAAAAATTACTTCCTTCTATGTATATGGTTGATTTCAATTGTAAACTTCTACAGAGTGGCAATGGTCCATATTTATCATAATCCTTCCAATTGTATATGTTGTCTGGATTAGAATACTTTTTTTTTTTTAAAGATTTTATTTATTTATTTGACACAGAGAGAGAGATTATAAGTAGGCAGAGAGGCAGGCAGAGAGACGGAGAGAAGGAAGCAGGCTCCCTGCTGAGCAGAGAGCCCGATGCGGGCCTCGATCCCAGGACGCTGAGATCATGACCTGAGCCGAAAGCAGAGGCTTTAACCCACTGAGCCACCCAGGCGCCCTACTTTTTTTTTTTTTTAAGATTTTATTTATTTGACAGAGACACAGTACACAGAGGGAACAGAAACAGGGGGAATGGGAGAGGGAGAGCAGGCTTCCCATTGAGAGAGCAGGGAGACTCATGTGGGGCTAGATCCCAGGACCCTGGGATCGTGACCTTAGCCAAAGGCAGATGCTTCATGACTGAGCCACCCAGGTGCCCCTAGAATACTTTTAAGAGGCCATGATGTTCTTTCAGAATCACAGAATTGCTCTTTTAAGGATTTTACCAGTGGGTCCTACATAGCAAAATAAAATGAAATAATTTTGAAATTTAGTTTTGGATCTTGGAAATCACAATAAAATGAATCTTCCTCCTTTTTCTTAGCATTGTCTACATTAGTGAAGGCACCAAGATCGAAATTCTGTAATTTGGCATCAGTAATCTATTTTTCATAAATCTTGCTTCCTTGTGGTTTTGTGTCTTTTTAAAACAAAGAATATCTTTTTATTTTCTCTGGAGGATCTAATTGGCTTTATAAGTGATTCATGAATTGGGCAGCATCCCATGTCGCAAGCAGAAAGAAGCTCTTAAAGAGCATCTTAATTCTTTTAATGTTTTCAAGGGTGAAATTTTAAATTTTGGCTCTTGTATAATTGATTGACTTGGAAGATTTCACCCTAACGCCACTTCATATTAGCTAATACATTTAACAGTTGGAATTTGCTAAAGTGTACTTTGCATTCTAGAATCTCTCTCTTTATTAATGCAATTAACCATTCCTAAAAGGTATCTTGCTTGCCTTTTAACTTTTTAGTAACACGATCGCATCCACTTGACTTCCTCATTGTGGATTCAACATTGACATTCAACATTTGAAAATTTCTGTTTGAAAATACTTGTTTGAGGCACCTGGGTGGCTCAGTTGTTGGGCATCTGCCTTTGGCTCAGGTCATGATCCCAGGGTCCTGGGATCAAGCCCGGCATTGGGCTCCCTGCTCGGCAGGAGACCGGCTTCTCTCTCTCCCACTCCCCAGGCCCCCAGCTTGTGTTCCCTCTCTCGCTGTGTCTCTCTCCGTCAAATAAATAAATAAATCTTAAATAAATAAATAAAATAAAATCTGGTATGTAAGTGTTCCTTATTAAAAAAAAAAAAAGAAAATACTTGTTCAAGGGGCGCCTGGGTGGCTCAGTCAGTTAAGCATCCAACTCTTTATTCTGGCTCAGATCATGATCTCAGGGTTGTGGGATCAAGCCCCATGTTGGTGTTCAGTGTTCAGTGCTCAGCAGGGAGTCTGTTTGAGATTCTTTCTCCCTCCTTCTCCCTCTTATCTCCCCCTGACCTCCCCACCTTGTGCGCTGGCTCGCACTCTCTCTCCCTCTTTCTCTCTCAAATAAATAAATAAAATCTTAAAAAAAAAAAAAAAAAAAAAAAAAAAAA
>LNAC01000035.1:4630796-4667677 GCA_002007465.1 Ailurus styani | reverse complement strand
TCTCTCTCTCTCTCTCTGTCAAATAAATAAATAAAATCTTAAAAAAAAAAAGAAAAGAAAATACTTGTTCAAAACACTCCCAGCATTTCATCAAAACTGAAATTTTGCTGTGTAGTTCCTAGACAATCTTTAAAAATTCAGTGATATTGGGATGCTTGGGTGGCCCAGTTGGTTGGGCATCTGCCTTCAGCTCAAGTCATAATCCCAGGGTCCTGGCATCGAGTCCCCCATTAGCCTTCTTGCTCAGTGGGGAGCCTGCTTCTCCCTCTGCCTGCCATTCCCCCTGCTTGTACTCTCTCTCTCTCTGACAAATAAATAAACAAAATCTTGTAAAAAAAAATTCGGTGATGGCAAAGGAATTTTTTAACACATCATTCACTATCAAGTTTAAAGAACACACAAGACAATATAAAATAGATTTCCTTAGAATTATTTTTCAAGGCTCTTTTATTACAATCCATCATAGTTTTCCGTGCATTTTTGTTGCACTGTCACATACCCTGGCCCTTTGGGTTATTTTTGTCTTCCTCTCAATTCAGTTTTTGTAAGTCGTCTACTGAGAATATAAAACCTTTCCCTAGTCGAGTCATCTGCTAAACAAAATCCCCCAAGATGTTCACACATAGATATATTTGCATTTTGGAAATCAACAAATCTAAAATAATTGTTATGTATTCTGCATAGCTTGTTCCTGGAGTTGTACTTAAAATAATTGAGTAATGTCTAACATTTCTTTATTCAACACGATCTTATTCATTGCATCTCTCATTTTAATTATTTAGTTTTGTCTTTTATTCCCTAAACAATGTGTAATATTATTTTGTGTCAATGTTTATATTTTGCATAAATGTTCTGACATGATTGTATCAAATTTTGCTGTGATTCCTGCCAAATAAAGAACATTTCTCGTTATCACACTCATTAACTTTCTTGGCCAAGCTTAGATAGTCCCTCACCAAAAACTGAATCATAAGTATCATATGCTCAAAAACAGCACCCATTTTTTTTCCTCATTTTCACAAGGATATCATATATTTTTGGAATCCAATTTCAATTTGGTTGGTGTGCATTTCACTTCATGTTTATTAGGAATATGCAGTCAATGCTGCCAGTCTTTGCTTTCATTCCCGTTCTCATGTTGATTTGATTTTTTCCATCCCTGAAGATTTTACAATGTATACAAAATATAGACTCCTTTGGAGTAGAATAAAATAACCAGGGTTTAGTGATTTTTTTTCTAGAAGAACTGCATTTTTTTTTCCAAATTTTATTTTTAAGTAATCTCTATACCCGAAGTGGGCTTGAATTTACAACCCCAAGATCAAGAGTCCCATGTTCCACCAACTGGGCCAGCCCGGTGCTCCAGAAGTATGCATATTAAGTTTCCAGAACTTTCTACCTGAGACGTTATCTGGAAATTTAATATTTCTTACCTGAGATAGATAATTTCAACCAGAGTTGCCCATTTAATATGCAAAATTATGTGGTCAGGTACCCGACAGGCAGAAAGTGCATTTAGTTTAATGGATTCTTTGAGGGTTTGGTTTGGTTTGGTTTTGTACTCTCATAGAGCGTTTCTTGAATTCCATCTGTTACAGAGTGTTGAAGTCCAAGGTAAACTCACAACCTGTGAGTTGTGTTAGTGCTATGTTTTGCTAAAACTGGTACCTCTGAAGTGTTTCCTTCTCTTCTTGCAACCTTTCTAATTTTTCCAGAAATCTAATCATCTAGAGGAGTCATAAGTTTGGCCACTGGAATCCAAATGTGTAAGAGAGTGCCTCGATCATTGTAAGCAAATATCTACATCTATATATTTTTTTTTAATTAAAAACTTTTTATGTTGTGCCTGCCTGGCTCAGTTGGCAGAACATGAGATTCTTGATCTTGGGAACATAAGTTCCAGCCCCACACTGGGTGCAGAGATTATTTAAAAAAAAAATTCTTTTTAAGTACAGTTGACATGCAATATATTTTATTTATTTTATTTTTTCCAAGAAAAACAGCTTTATTTGGACTGAGAGTTGGAGAAGGAGAAAGACCTGAGCCAGCCTACTGAGCTAAGGAGTAAGATTAGTTTCCAAAATGGCAGGCAGAGCTAATCAACCAAATGGACTCCACCTCCCGGCAGCCTTCCAGGTAGTATAATCAATAAAGGCTGCTGGGAAATGTATTTGCCACTAAATCACTAAAATGTGCCAGCCACCATTACAAAAAAAGGCACAGTTTCTCTTTGTCCATAATTCAATTTCTACAACACCTCCCAACCACAAGTATTACAAAAGAAAGTTTAAGGGTGTCTGGGTGTCTCAGCTAGTTAAGCGATTGCCTTTGGTTCAGGTCATGATCCTGGAGTCACGGGATGGAGTCCCATGTTGGGCTCCCTGCTTGGCAGGGAGTCTGCTTCTCCCTCTGACCCTCCTACCTCTCATTCTCTCGCTCTCAAATAAATAAAATCTTAAAAAGAAAAAAAAGAAAGTTTTTGAAAAATCACACTTTACAGATCTTAAACTGATCTTTGGCATTTCAGTCTCACCATCCTCAAAAAATAGTTCTCTTGGTAAACTCATCAGCTAGAAGTTCTACCCAAGTAGTGAGAAGTCAGTGTTTGTAAGCCCATGGTAATTCCCATTTTTCCTAGCCAATTAGGGCGGAATAGCAGAGTGAGGCTCAGATTGCGGGGTGAGGGAGGAGGGGCACCAGGGCTAATTTTCCCTAGTACAGGATGGCATCTGAAGCATGATGGGGAGCAGAAACAGAGAGGCTTGACGGAAGGGTCCAGGCCCTGTATTCTAGAGTCCCTGCTGGAAGAGGAGGAGGAAGAATGCTTTGTCCTGTTTATGATGTTTGTGCATCTTTCTTTTTTTTTTTAAGATTTTATTTATTTACGAGAGAGAGAGAGAGAGAGAGAGAGAGAGAGAGCACACAAGCGGAGGGGAGGGGCGGAGGGAGAGGACCAAGCCAACTGTACACTGAGCACAGAATCCCACCCTGGACTCGATCCCGTAACTGGGAGATTTTTTTTCTTTTTAAGATTTTATTTTATTTGTTTGACAGAGAGAGTGAGAGAGCACAAGCAGGCAGAGCAGCAGAGGGAGAGGAAGAAGCAGGCTCCCCACTGAGCAGGGAGCCCAATGTGGGGCTCGATCCTAGGACCCTGAAATCATGACCTGAGCCGAAGGCAGTCGTTTAACCAACTGAGCCACCAAGGCGCCCCTTCTTTGTAGGTTTTTAATGGTAGTTGTTACATAAGTTTGTCACAATAAAAATTCTGGTAAATTTAATTGGAAACTCAACAATAACCTCATTGTATAGATATATAGTGGTGGGTGGTATGAACTATGAGAAAATACAGTTGGCCCTAGATAACACAGGTTTGAACTTTATGGGTCCAGTAATATATGGATTATTTTTGATAAATATAGTGTAGTACTAGAGCGCCTGGCTGGCTCAGTCAGTGGGGCACGTGACTCTTGATCTTGGGGTCATAAGTTCAAGCCCCTCACGTTGGATGCAGAAATTACTGAAAGCAAAATCTTAAAAAAAATAACATTCTCATTGTTTTCTTTTCTCTAGCTTACTGTAAGAAAACCGTATATAATACATACAACATATAGTACTGTTTATATTATCAGTAAGTCTTCTGGTCAACAGTGGTGTATTAGTAGCCATGTTTTTTGGGAGTCAAAAGTTATATATGGATTTTCAACTGTCCGGAGGAATCAAGTACCTCTTGTTTATATTAGATGATATTAGAGCAACAAGGTTTTTTATTTTGGTGCAACAAGATTTTTTTATTATTGTCAAAATGGAATGACATATGGTGACTTTGTTAGAAAAATTATATTTTAGTATGTGCTTGAATATTGTTGTATTCATGACATAAAACACTAATCTTTGGAGTCAGCTAAATTTAAGATTTTCAGTAATCTCTACACCCAGTGTGGGGCTCAAACTTACAACCTTGAGATCAAGAGTCACATGCTTTACCGACTGAGCCAGCCAGACACCCCTATAATGAAATATTCTTTAAAATTTGAAATAGCAAAGCTATCTACCACTTGAATGACACTCCCTTAGATAAGGTGGAGTTGTGCAGCGTACAACCTTAACAACAATACCCAGAGGCTCTGCCGCGGGAGTGATGAGATGAGAATGGTGATGAGCCATGGGAAGGGTTACTGATCTCAGATGAGGGGCATTATTTTATCCTAACCCCATGACCACAACTGCCAGGAGAGGGTGGAAGGGGAGATAAGAGGAGAGTTACAGATAGAGCCTGAAATGACTCACTCCCGGTGAAGGTTACCCCGATTATCCTATAGTGTGGCTTCTCTCTTATTTCTCTGACTTGAAGAACTGGCCCGTATCAGCAACCTAGTCCCTACTCAAACTTACTCCTGCTCAGCTTTCTGAGATACTAGTGCCATCTTGGTTCACATATTCCCTGTTGAAGCTTTTTGACTGGTCCTTCTTCCTGCCTTTCTCAAGACTGCAGTGATGTTCCCTTTGTTTGCTACTCTAGTCTTTCTCCCTATGCCATCTTCTCAATCATTCATTCATTCATTCATTCACTCACTCACTCACTCACTCACTCATTCAATAAGCGTATCAGGCCTCATGCCAGACCCTGAAGATGGACCAGTCATGGTCCCGGCTTCTGGGCCTAATGGAAGACACAAACAGGCAGACTATGTTTCAGACCCTGTCCTCAATACTTTACATGGGTTATCTCATTTAATCTTTGCCACCCTCTCAGTAGTGGATTGGAGGAAAGAACGTGGGAAAAAGAAGATGCAGTGAACTGAGGTTTCTGGGCTGATTGGATGAAACAGAAGTCTAGTATAATTTTGGGGAGCAACTGGGTGAATAGTGATGTCACTTATAGACATAGGGATAAGTAGTATGTTTGGAGAAAAGGAGCAAGATGAAAGTCCAGATGAACCGGGTTTTCAGTATCTGTGGGCTATCCCTGCAGAAGAGTCTATAAACAGTTGGTGGCTGTGAGAGAAATCTACACTAACCCTTTAAATTTGAGCATATTTAGTATATATATTGCAGCTGCATTGTAGAATTGTAGTAAATTGTAGAATCACTCAAGGAAAGACTGATGAAGAAAAGAGAATCCAGAATTGGGGTACCTGGCTGGCTCAGTCAGTAGAGCATGAGACTCTTAACCTTGGGATTGTGGGTTCGAGCCCTACATTGGCTGTAGAGACTACTTAAAATCTTTAAAAAAGAAAGGTCTAGAAAACAGTGGAAATTTCAGAATCTGCACCCACACACATGCCTTCCCACTGGCCACAGTAGATGAACTTTCTTTGTTCCCGTCTAATGCCGATCATCTCTCCTGTGAGCCACCAGCCACCTCAATGACAGCCATCGTCCTCTCTCCCCAATGTCATCAACTTTAGCTCTGGGCTGGCTCATTCCCACCAGCTTACAAACATTCTGCTGTTTCTCCCATCTTAGAAGAAACTCATCTTCACTCTACCTCCCAACAAGTCAAAGCTTCTTCAAAGCCAGTCTCTCCCAAAGAGTTGACCTGCTACCCACCATCTCTGACTTCTTGTGTTCTCCATTAACCCTTCTTCTCCAATCTTGTTTTTGCTTCCAGCATTGCACTGACACTGCTCTGGCCAAGGTCACTAGTCACCTCAGCTTCATTAAGTTCAGTGGTCAATGCTCCTTCTTTCTCTAGTTTGACTGTCTGCTCACTCCCCCTTCATACACCTTCTTTTCTTACTTCCAGGACACTACACCATTCACCTCCATTCCTTCCTTGTCTCTCAGTGGAACTGTACCCTTCTCCCAGACCTCAGTGTAGCGGTGCCCCAGGGCCCCAGGTTTGATCTCATTTCTCCTCCATCTACTGTCACTCCCCCCCAACCCCCCACCCCCGGCTCATCCAATCTCATGGTTTGAAAACTAGTTGTGTGCCAGCAACTTCCAAATGTATATTTCTAGCCCAGACCCCTTTCCTGAACTCCAGACTTCCTTATCTGTCTAGACAACAATACTGCTCAATTCTGCTTGAATGTCGAACAGCTATCGCACACGTAAAATGTTTGAAACTGGACTCTTAATCTCTCCCCCACCCACTTCCTCATTCCATAGCCTTCCCTGACAAAATTGAGGACAACTGTCTAGTACTCAGGCCTCCAATCCTCAAGTCATCTAAGCCAAATGCCAAGGTTTGGGGTCAGGGGTTGGGACAGACAGTGGCAATGGCCTGCCACAGTGGGGAGGAAGTATTTTATAACTTCTGGGACAATGCTTGATATTGGTGGTGCACCAGAGCCAGGTCAGTCGGTGGGACAAGTGACTCTTGATCTCGGGGTCATGAGATCGAGCCCCATGTTGGGCGCAGAGGTGACTTAAAATTAAAATCTTTAAAAAAATAAAAATTCAATAAAGTCGGTGGTGCGTGATGATAATAAATAGCAGAACAACATCTAGTCTATTTTATGATGAATTTAAAATTCTCTGCAGACAAGGCATCCCTTGAATCCTTCTTACCTAAATCCAGACATTCTAGAACCGTCTCATCGCCATGCATCCCACCCCTCCCTTGGTGGGCTACTGTCTTGAGTCCTGCCTTTTCTTTTATGTTCTTCATTCTTCCATTTAAGAAATTCTATTTGCTCTACCTTCAGAAATATCCAGAATCCACCCTCTGCCACCTCCCGTGATGCCACTTTGTCTGAGCCACTATCATCCCTCATTTACATCTGTTATAAGTAGCCTCCAACTAGGTCTGTGCCTCCACCCTTGCCCCTCTCAGTCATTCCTGACACAACAGCCAGAGAGGTGCTTTTTTTTAGAAGCATGAGTCACTCCGTGTGGAGGCCCCCGCTCAGTAACCTGCCAAGGCCTCTGAGTCTCACAGTCAGTCCAGCCCCTCGGTCTCATGTCCTTTTCTGCTCTGCATCTCACTCCCTGGCTCTTGCTGCTCCCACCCCAGTGCCTTTGCAAGAGCTGTCACAGTTGCCCGGACTGCTCTTCCCCCAGCTGTCAGCTTAGCCAACTCCCTTACTTCCCTCTAGTGTTCGTTCAGGTGTCACCTTCTCCGGGAGGCCCACCTACCCTGACCTCCCCCTTGCCTCCTCCCCCACCCGGAACATGTGTGAATCCTCTTATCTTTTTTTTAATTTGAAGATATAATTGGCTTTACTAAATGATTCATGAATTGAGCAACATCCTATCTAGCAAGCAGAGGGGCGCTTCAAGGAGGAGGTATACAAAATAGATGTTTTGTTTTTGTTTTTAAAGTAGGCTCCAGGGGCGCCTGGGCGGCTCAGTGGGTTAAGCCTCTGCCTTTGGCTCAGGTCATGATGTCAGGGTCCTGGAATCAAGTCCCGCATAGGGCTCTCTGCTCAGTAGGGAGCCTGTTTCCCCCTCTCCCTCTGCCTGCCTCTCTGCCTACTTGTGATCTCTCTCTGTGTCTGTCAAATAAATAAATAAAATCTTTAAAAATTAAACAAACAAACAAATAAGTAAATAAAGTAGGCTCCACACCCAGCATGGGGCTTTGAACTCATGACCCTGAGATCAAGAGCCACATGTTCTACCGACTGAGCCAGCCAGGAGCCCTCAAAATGGAAGGTGTTTATTGAAAAGAAGGTGGGGCAAGAAAGTTATAAGCAAAAGAAAAGAAAGGATTGGGGCGCCTGGGGCCCCTGACTCTTGATCTCAGAGTCATGAGTTCAAGCCCCATGCTGGGCCTACAACTTTAAGACAAGAAAGGATTGTTCCCAGCAAGATCACTTTCTCTTAGGGGGAAGGGCAGCGGTTCTCATGATGTGGTTGACCTCATCTTCTTTTGGGGAATGAAGATGGCTGAGTGACAGACTCACAGGTGCTCCTGGAAAATTCTTTCCTGACTGGTTAAAGCTACATTTGGGGGGGGGGGCGGGGTGTGGGGTGTGAGTCCCCTTACCTTCATCTCTGTTTTGTTTTTCCTTTTTCTTTAGCACTGTCCCTGTCTAATGTACTATGTAATTTACTTATTATGTTTATTATTTCTTGCCTTTCTCTCCAGACTAGAATGTAAACTCCCGGAGGGCAAAGATCTTTGTTTATTCACTGATGTTCCCAAAGGTATGGTAATCATGACATTTATCATCTCAACCTGGAGTGAAAGAAGGAGCGATCTTCTGTGATATCTTGAGTGTGGAGAATTTTCCCCAGGACACTGGCATAAGGTCATCCTACCCAAAGGCACAGATAGAGGCCAATTTTCCACCTGCTTATCTGAAAAACTTTGAAGTTGCTGCACACTGGGTCGAAGGACCCAGAGGAGGGTCCTTGCCTTCGTGCAGGATAGAAATCAAATGGGAGTGGGAGAAAGCGAAAGCAGAATTTATTGAATAGAGTGACAGGTAGAGAAAGGCAAATGGAGTGTCTGGGGGACTCAGAAAGTAAAGGAGATTGGGTCTCTCTCTTTTTTTTTTTTTTAAGATTTTTATTTATTCGACAGAGAGAGACACAGCGAGAGAGGGAACACAAGCAGGGGGAGTGGGAGATGGAGAAGCAGGCTCCCTGCCAAGCTGGGAGCCTGATGCGGGTCTGGATCCTGGGACCCGGTGATCAAGACCTGAGCTGAAGGCAGATGCTTAATGACTGAGTCACCCAGGCGCCCTGAGAATGGGTCTCTTTGTTGCTTCGGGTTAGGGGTTTGTATAGGAAAGGGGGCTGGGGTACGTGTTCCTTCTGGAATCCAGGGAGCGTCTAATCAAAGGAGAGTGTCAGGTGAAAACTAGGTGCTATTTCGTAAATCACCAAAGGTAGACGGTACTGATGTCAGCAATAGCCGAGGTTTGTTTGGAGCTAATGCTCTGAACAGGTTTGGGCTCTGGCTCCGCTTAGATATTATCAGGTGTTTGGAGCCTAGGAAAAACTCAGACAATGATTAACTTTCTTGTCTCCTGCTTGGAATGGGAACATAGTTTCTTTGGCTTATTCAGAGGCAAATATGGAACATGAGTAAATGAGGCCCAACAGAAAAACAACTGACAGTGAGCCTTTCTAAAATGGGCTCCAGGGCACAGGGTGGGCTCAGTCCGCAGAGCTTGTGACTCTGATCTTGGGGCTGCGAGTTTGAGCCCATGCTGGGCATAGAGATTACTTAAAAAGATAAATAATAAATAATAAATAAAATAAGATGGGGCGCATGGGTGGCTCAGACCGTCAAGCATCTACCTTCAGCTCAGATCATGATCCGGGGGTCCTGGGATCATGAGTCCTCATGATCGGGGTCCCTGCTCAGTGGGGAACCTGCTTCTCCCTCTTGCCTGGTGGCCCCCTCTTGTGCTCTCTTGCTTTCTCCCTCTCTCTCTGATAAATAAATAAAATCCTAAATAAATAAGTAAATAAATAAATAAATAAATAAATAAATAAAATAAGATAGGGGTGCCTGGGTGGCTCTGTTGGTTAAGCGTCAACTCTTGTTTTTGGCTCAGGTCTTGATGTCAGGGTTGTGAGATCCAGCCGCCTGGGCTCCGTACCCAGTGGGGAGTCTGCTTGAGATTCTTTCCCTCTCCCTCTGCCCCTCCCTTCCCTGCGAGCATGTGCAGACCCATGCTTTCTCTCTCTCTTTCTCTCTCAAATAAATAAATAAATCTTTTTAAAAAATTGATTTATTGGGCTGCCTGGGTGGCTCAGTCATTAAGCGTCTGCCTTTGGTTCAGGTCGCGATCCCAGGATCTGGTTCCCACATCGGGCTCCCTGCTCCACTGGGAGGCCTGCTTCTCCCTCTTCCACTCCCCCTGCTTGTGTTGCCCCTCTTGCTGTCTCTCTCTCTATCAAATAAATTTAAAAAATCTTTTAAAAAATTGATTTGTTAAATGAAATAAGATAAAATGGAGTTCTTTCATCTTCCCTATCTCAAAGGGATCCAAATATATAATTGACAGCAGAGTTTTCCCCATCCAGAATTTTCCATCACACTTCTCACCTCTTCGGTTTCATTCTGAACCCTTTATGATACAGTCTCTTCACTGCTGGATGAATACATCTCTCTTTCCCCATTTCTATTCCCTTAACTCTCCTCTTCCCTCAAGGACAATCATGTAATGTGTATACTTAGAATTATAATGAAGTAAAATTGTAAATTGTATTTTAATACAAGCATTTTTGTGGGTTTGAATTTAATTTATGAGAATGGAACTATGTTTTTTAAAGATTTTTCTTTTTGTTGGGGCACCTGGGTGTCTCAGTTGGTTAAGAGTCTGCCTTCTGCTCAGGTCATGATTTCCAGGTCCTGGGATCGAGCCCCACATCAGGCTTCCTGCTTGGTTGTGAGTCTCCTTTTCTTTCTCTCTCCCTCTGCTTGTTCTCTGTCTCAAATAAATAAACAAAATCTTAAAAAATAAAAAAATAAAATTTTCTTTTCTGTACACCTGGGTGGCTTAGTCAGTTAAGCATCTGACTTCAGGGTGCCTGGGTGGCTCAGTGGGTTAAAGCATCTGACTTCATCTCACGTCATGATCCCAAGGTCCTGGGATTGAGTCCTGCATTGGGCTCCCTGCTAAGTAGGGAATCTGCTTCTCCCTCTGCCTCCTGCTGTCCCTGCTTGTTCTCTCTCTCTCTGACAAACAAATAAAATCTTAAAGCAAATTTTTCTGTAAATATATATATAATATAAATATATTATATTATATGTTTATATAGTTGTTTGGTTTTTTTTTTAGTAAACTGTGTCCCCAACGTGGAACTCAAACTCCTGCCCCGAGATCAAGAGTCACAGGCTCTGGTGACCCAGTCAGGAGCCTCTGTAACAATGGTTTAAAGATCTGTTCATAGTCCTATGGGCCCGGAAGTCTAACACTTCATGGAGTGTGTCCACCCCATTTCATTCTTCCATGGCCCCTGTGATGACCACCAGTGGCACAGAGAGAGCACAAGCAGGGGAAGCAGCAGAGGGGGAGGGAGAAATAGGCTCCCCAGTGAGCAGGGCATCCAATGTGGGGCTTGATCCCAGGACACTGGGATCATGATCTGAGCTGAAGACAGACGCTTAAGTGACTGAACCACCCGGGTGCTCCACATTAAGGTTTTTGTTGCCATTGTGACATGTTTCTTATTTTTTTAAATTAGGGGTCCCTGGGTAGCTCAGTTGTTTAAGTGTCGGATTCTTGATTTCTGCTCAGGTCATGATCTCAGGGTGATGCGATTGGGCCCTGTGTTGGGCTCCACGCTGGACGTGGAGTTTGCTTCAGATTCTCTCATTCTCTCTCTTCCCCTCCCTCTGCCCATCCCCATCCTCTTGTGTGCCCTCATTCTCTTGCTCTTGCTCTCAAAAAAATAAAAATAAAATAAAATCTTTAAATTATATTTTCCAGTAGAGTGTACCTGGTAGAGAAACTTCCTCCTTGTCTTTCAAAGCATCTTTTAGTCAAACTTCTTCCTCAGATGCTTGATTTTCAGCTTGATGAAATTCTTTCTTTGTTAAGGGTTTCTGGCACAGCAAGAACCATCTTTTTCTCCTCTTCTGTACCCTCCATGGTTCCAGCTGGAAAAGAGGAAGAAAAACAATTTTTTTTAAAGCTAACAGAATACACACATCTCTGGTAAGCCTTAGTGAGAACAACAACAGGAAAAAAACCCCACAAATAATATTATAAATTATAAAGGGGATATAAAAACAGAAAAAAGAGATTTTTTAAAAGATTTTATTTAGGGCGCCTGGGTGGCTCAGTGGGTTAAAGCCTCTGCTTTCGGCTCAGGTCATGATCTCAGCGTCCTGGAATCGAGGCCCGCATCGGGCTCCCTGCTCAGCAGGGAGCCTGCTTCCTCCTCTCTCTCTGCCTGCCTCTCTGCCTACTTGTAATCTCTCTCTCGCTCTGTGTCAAATAAAAAAAAAAAAATCTTTAAAAAAAATAAAAAAGAGGTGGTGAGGCCCAAGATGGCTCCCTCCAGCTAGTGCCCTCTGACGCCAGTGCGGAAGGTCCGTGTCAGCTCCTTGAAGGCCGCGTGCGCCGTTACTCTTATGTTTGTGCGGTGTGCTGTTGTGGGGGAGAGACGAGAGCAATGGTAGGGAGCCTCTCTTTGGGGGCAGGAAGGGCCCTCTGGGGCGCGGTGCCCTTGGCCTGCAGAAGCTTCTTTCTGGGTATTCCTAGAATGTACCATGTAAGGCTCACCCTCCCTCCTCCCAAAGTGGTTGATCGTTGGAACGAGAAGAGGGCTATGTTTGGGGTGTATGACAACATCGGGATTCTGGGAGACTTTGAAATGCACCCCAAAGAACTGATCAAGGGCCCCAGGTGGCTTCGAGGCTGGAAGGGGAATGAATTACAACGTTGT
The DNA here is from genome assembly GCA_002007465.1 of Ailurus styani. Taxonomy (NCBI): domain Eukaryota; kingdom Metazoa; phylum Chordata; class Mammalia; order Carnivora; family Ailuridae; genus Ailurus; species Ailurus styani. Next base: position 4,655,377 of record LNAC01000035.1, on the reverse strand, counting down.
ATCCGAAAGAAGAAAATGGTTGGAAATAGGATGTTCCTTGATGACCTGCACAACCTTAACAAGCGCATCAGCTACCTCTACAAACACTTTAATCGGCATGGAAAGTATCGGTAGAAGAGAAAGCTGGGAACTGTGGAAGAGGTTTATCTGTCACCCGGGAGAAGGGGAACAATACTTTTCCTTATAAGGACAGGAATTTGTATGCTCTCTGTAATAAAATGGGGCTTCTTTGGAAAAAAATAAATAAATAAAAAAAAATAAAAAAAGAAAAAAGAAAAAAGATTTTATTTATTTATTTGAGAGAGAACACAGAGGGAGAGGGGGAGGGAAAAGCAGACTCTCCCCGCTGAGCAGAAAGCCCAGTGTGGGGCTTGATCCCAAGATCATGACCAGAGCCAAAGGCAGATGCTTAACTGACTGAGCCACCCAGGTGCTCCAAGATAGATTTAAGAGATAATAAGAGAGGGGCACTTGACTGGCTTAGTCCGTAGAGCGTGTGATTCCTGATCTCAGGGTTGTGAGATTGAGCCTAATGTTGGACATAGAACTTACCTTAAAAAAAATGAAAATAGTCTTCACAAAACAAAACACCTATACACAGTTGTTTATAGCAGATTTACTTGTAAGAGCCCCAAACTGGAAAGACCCAAAACGTCCTTCGATGCTTAAATTTCATCCCTAGAACTGAATACTACTTGTTTAGCAAGAAAAGCAACAAACTATTGATACAAACAACAACTTGGATAGAACTCAAGGGAATTATGCTGAGTGAAAAAAGCCAATTTTGAAGGGTTACATTTTGTCCGATTCCATTTATGTAAGATTCTTTAAAAAACAAAACAAAACAAGGGTCTCCTGGGTGGGTCAGTCATTAAGTGTCTGCTTTCAGCTCAGGTCATGATCCAGAGTCCTGGGATTGCGCCCAACATTGGGCTCCCTGCTAGGTGGCAAACCTGCTTCTCCCTCTCTCACTCCTTCCACTTTTGTTCCCTCTCTCACTCTCTCTCTCTGTCAAATAAATAAAACCTTTTAAAAAATAAAAACAAAAACAGAAACAGAAACCAAAACAGGTTTTATTTGTAAGCAATCTCTACACCCAGAATGGGGCTCGCACCCACAACTCCAAGATTAAGAGTCACGTGCCTCACCTGTTGAGCCAGCCAAGGGCCCCTATAACATTTGCTATTGAAATAGCAAAATTATGAAGAGCAGATTTATGGTTGATATGAGTTAAAAATGGAGGAAGGGATGTTTATGACTCTAAGGGGTAGTAGGAAGGATCCTTGCGATGTTAAAATTCTATATCTTGATTTTGGTGGTGGTTACACAAATCTACAAGAGCAATAAAACTGCATAAAAGTCAGGGCACCTGGGTGGCTCGGTTGGTTAAGCATCTGCCTTCAGCTCAGGTCACGATCCCAAGGTCCTGGGATCGAGTCCCCTATCGGGCTTCCTGATCAGCGGGAAGTCTGCTTCTCTCTCTGAACCTCCCTCTGCTCCTGTTCTCTTCCCCGCATACACTCTCTTTCAAATAAATACATAAAATCTTTTTTTTTTTTTAAGATTTTATTTATTCATTTGACACAGAGAGAGAGATTACAAGTAGGCAGAGAGGCAGGCAGAGAGAGAGGAGAGAGGGGGAAGCAGGCTCCCTGCTGAGCAGCGAGCCCGATGCGGGCCTCGATCCCAGGACCCTGGGATCATGACCTGAGCCGNACTGAGCCACCCAGGCGCCCAAATACATAAAATCTTAAAAAAAAACTGCATAAAAGTGTATACACACCCACCCACAAATGAGTGCATGCAAAACTGATGAAATCTGAGTAAGTTGTGTGAGCCGCACCAAGGCCAATTTCTCGTTTTGATATTGTGCTTTAGTTACGCAAGATATTACCTTTGGGGAAATTTGGGTGAAGCCTACACTGGACACTCCAATACATTTTTGCAACTTCCTATGAGTCTATCATTTCTTCATTAAAAAAGTTTTTAAACATTAAGCAGTAAACAACATCTAACGAAGAAACCACCAGGCCCTCCTGGTTTTACAGGCAAATTCTGTCAGCTTTCAAGGCAGAGATCATTCTCATCATATACAAACTCTTCCTGAGCCTGGGAAAAGTGGAAATATCCCCCTCCTGCCAATTCCTGAGACCCATATAACTTCAGCTAAAGGAAGAACAGGGAAATGATATTATAGGCTCATTTCACTTGTGACTACAGGTGCAAATATCCTAAACAAAATATCAGTGAATAATATTGATTAATGCAATAAAAGAAACAATATACCATGACCAGTTTGGATTATCCCAGGAATAATGTATCTCCAAGTTACAATATCTCTAGATGGGAACGCCTGGGTGGCTCAGATGGTTAAGGGTCTGCCTTTGACATAGGTCAGGATCCCCAGGTCCTGGTGTTAGGTTCCTGGCTCAGGGGGAGTCTGCTTCTCCCTCTCCCTCTGCCTCTCCCCCTGCTTGTGCTCTCTCTCTCTCTGTCTCAAATGAGTAAATACATAAAATCTTAAAAAAAAAAAAAGGAATATCTCTAGATGTCACCCACTATAATAAAAGGTTAAGGAGAAAAAATTGTATAAATATTTCAAAAAGTACAAGAAATTATTTGATAAAATCCAACATAATTTAAAAATAGAGTGGTAACCTGAAGAGACCTACAAAAAACTTACAATAATTGTTAAAGTTTGGAAACTTTAAAAAGCATTCCCTTTAAAATTATAAACCTGATATGTGGGGTGTCTGGTGGCTCAGGTGGTTAAGCATCTGCCTTTAGCTCAGGTCATGATCCTGGGGTCCTGGGATCAAGCCCCATATTGGGTGCCCTGCTCAGCGGGGAGTCTGCTTCTCCCTCTGTCCCTCTCCCCTGCTCATGCTCTCTCTCTCAAATAAATAAATAAAATCTTTTTTAAAAACCTGATATGCATGCCAGCTATCATTATTTCTTTTTTTCCTAAAGATTTTATCTATTTATTTGAGAGAGAGAGAGATAGCAAGAGAGAGCACGAGTGGGAGCGAGGGGCGGGGGGCTGGGGGCAGAGGGAGAGAAAGAAGGCTGAGCAGGAAGCCTGTTGTAGGGCTCCATCCCAGAACGCTAGGATCATGACCTGAGCCGAAGGCAGATGCTTAACTGACTGAGCCACCCAAATGCCCCATCATTATTTATATTCAACAATATGGTGGAGGTCCTGGCCAGCGCAATAGGATTATAGTAAGAAATTCATGGCATAACTATGGAAAAGGAAGAAGTGAAATTGTCATTATATTCAGATGATATGATTATTTTTTCTTTTCTTTTCTTTTTTTAAGATTTTATGTATTTATTTGAGAGAGAGACAGAGCAGAAGCGGGAGGAGGGGCAGAGCAAGGGAGAAGTAAACTCCCTGCTGAGCAGGGAGCCAGGCACAGGGCTCAATCCCAGGACTCTGGGGTCATGACCTGAGCCGAAGGCAGATGCTCAACCAACTAAGCCATTCAGGTGCCCCAATATGATTATTTTCATTAAAAAAACACAGAATAATCTATAGATGTTATTAAAGTTTTAAAAGAATATAGTAAGGTAGCTGATTATAAGGTCCATATACAAACCTGATTGCAATTCTATACAATCATATCATGTAACTATACAAAGAAGCTGATAAAATAGCAAGAAGGCTATGACGTGCTCAGATATAAACCTAACAAATGAGGTGTAAGATCTGTACATAGAAAATCATAAAACTGTACTAAAAGGTAACGAAAACCTGAAAAAGTGAGAGCTACTCCATATTAACAGTAGGAAGACTTAATGGCAGAAAAAGACAATTCTCTGCAGGTTGTTCTATAGATTCAATAGATTTTTACTCAAAATCAGTGTTGGATTGATAAGCTGATTCTGAAATGTATATGTAAGAATAGACCAAGAATGGCAAAGACTAAATTTTAGTGTTTTTTTTTTAAAGATTTTATTTATTTATTTGAGAGAGAGAAAGAGATCACAAGTAGGCAGAGAGGCAGGCAGAGGGGGAGGGGGAAGCAGGCTCCCTGCTGAGCAGAGAGCCCGATGGTGGCTCCATCCCAGGACCCTGAGATCATGACCTGAGCTGAAGGCAGAGGCTTAACCTACTGAGCCACCCAGGTGCCCCTAAATTTTAGTTTTAAACTTACTATATATATTTGAAATTTTCTACAGTGAAGATTTTTAAAAATCTTGTCTGTCCTTTGTCTTTTAGTGTCCCTTAACATAATAAAACTCTCATATACTCATTCAATTTCAACAATTATCAGTTCCTGCGCCATCTTGTTTCATTTATACTCTCATCTATTTCCCCCACTCCAGATAATTTTGAATCAGATCCCAGACATGACATCATTTCATCCTAAATAGGGAACTTCCTTTAAATGTTTGACAACATAGCTGCAAGAGGAATCTTTTTGCTCTCCACTTATGTTACTCATATATTCCAATAAAATAAAATAAAAGTGGAAGTTAGATAGTGTTTCACTTAAATATATTTTCAAACTTCTCTTTAATCTTGCCAGTTTAATAATAAAAGTAAAATTTATAAATAAATGCAAAAAAATGGAGTTATTTACCTTTTCCTTTCAAACAATCCAGAAGTAAAGGGTTAACTCAAATACATCAGACAAATGGAGTGTAGAATTGACTTATCTCAGACGTGATGCATTGAATTTTATTTTTATTTATTTATTTTTAAAGATTTCATTCATTTACTTGACAGAGAGAAAGAGAGCATGCACAACCAGGGAGAGCAAAAGAGAGAGAAGCAGGCTCCCTGCCAGGCAGGGAGCCCAATGTGGGGCTAGATTCCAGGACCCCGGGATCACAACCTGCCTGAGCCGAAGGCAGACACTTAACCAACTGAGCCACCCAGGGCCCAATGTATTGAATTTTAGCCTCAAATTTGGCTAAATATGTATTACAATTATGGAAAGCTTTGGTCCATGATGAATTTTTAACTCCCAGACACGTTCAATTTTGTTACAATACATGTAGATTATTTTATTCCTTAAAAACATGACACATGGGGGCACCTGGGTGGTTCAGTCCTTAAGTGTCTGCCTTCGGCTCAGGTCATGATCTCAGGGTCCTGAGATCAAGCCCTCAATCGGGCTCCCTGCTCGGTGGGAAGCCTGCTTCTCCCTCTCCCACTCACCCTGCTTGTGTTCCCACGCTGGCTGTGTCTCTCTCTGTCAAATAAATAAATAAATAAAATCTTTTTTTTTTAAGATTTTATTTATTTACTTGAGAGAGAGTGAGAGAGCACAAGCAGGGGGAGCAGCAGAGGGAGAAGGAGAAGCAGGCTCCCCAGTGAACAGGGAGCTGATGTAGGGCTCCGATCCCAGGACCCTAGTATCATGACCGAAGCCAGACGCTCAACCAACTGAGCCACCCAGGTGTCCCTAAAATCTTTTCTTTATAACGATTTTATTTATTTACTTGAGATAGAGAGAGAGGGGGAAAAAAAACAGGCATGGGGAGCAGCAGGCAGAGGGAGAGGGAGAAGCAGGCTCCCCACTGAGTAGGGAGCCCTATGCAGGGCTCCATCCCAGCACCCTGGGATCATGACCTGAGCTGAAGGCAGATGCTTAACTGATTGAACCACCCAGGCACCCCTAAATTTTATTTATTTTTAAAGTAATCTCTACACCCAGTGTGGGGCTTGAACTCACGACTCTGAGATCAAGAGCTATATGCTTTACCAACTCAGCCAGTCAGGTGCCCCATGCTCAAAGCATTTCTAAACATTGGTATCCCCATATATTATTACATTCATTTAAAAAGTCAAGTACTAAAAAAATAAAAATAAAAATAAAAAGTCAAGTAATGGGACACCTGGGTGGCTCAGTTAGTTAAGCCTCTGCCTTCGACTCAGGTCATAATCCCAGGGTCCTGGGAGCGAGTCCTGCATCAGGGTCCTTGCTCAGTGGGAAGCCTGCTTCTCCCTCTCCCTGCTGCTCCCCCTGCTCTCTGACAAATAATAAATAAAATCTTTAAAATAGATAGATAGATAGATAGATAGATAGATAGATAGATAGATAGATAGATAAAAAGTCAAGTACTGGGATGCTTGGGTGGTGCAGTTGCTTCAGCATCTGACTCTTGGTTGCCACTTGGGTTGTGATCTTGGGGTTGTGGGATCCGGCCAGGTAAGGGATCTGTGCTGGCATGGAGTCCGCTTGGGATTCTCTCTCCCTCTCCCTCTGCCCCTCCTACTTGTGCTTTTTCTTTCTCTCTCTAAAATAAATAAATAGGGGAGCCTGGGTGGCTCAGTGGGTTAAAGCCTCTGCCTTCGGCTCAGGTCATGATCTCAGGGTCCTGGGATTGAGCCCCGCATCGGACTCCCTGCTCAGTGGGGAGCCTGATTCTCCCTCTCTCTCTGCCTGCCTCTCTGCCTACTTGTTATCTCTGTCTCCTTGTCAAATAAATAAATAAAATCTTTAAAAAGATAAATAAATCTTTAAAAAAGTCAAGTGCTTGGGTGATTTTTCAGTTTTCATAATTTTCTCACAATATCATAATGCATTCTAGACAATATACCTTCAGGGTCACAATCAGACTCTGTGCTCGTGTCCATTGACTAAATGTATTTGTCCAAATATTTACCTATGAATAGACGGTTTTGTCTGGTGATTTTCCATCATTTTAAAAAAAGTCCAGGACCCTGAGATCATGACCTGAGCCGAAGGCAGAGGCTGTAACCCACTGAGCCACCCACCCAGATGCCCACTTTCTTTCTTTCTTCCTTCCTTCCTTCCTTCCTTCCTTCCTTTCTTTCTTTCTTTCTTTCTTTCTTTCTTTCTTTCTTTCTTTCTTTCTTTCTTTCTTTCTTTCCCACTTTCAGGATGATGTTTTCTTCTGTTGGTTTAAAAGTTGTAAATGCTATTTTTATTTTCTGGTAATTGCCTTTATCCTAAAACCCATGCTCATGTTTATTTAGTTCCTGTCAATTCCTAAAATCTCTCCATACCTTATCTTTCCCTAACAAGTCCATACTTTTGTATCTTTTTCATGCGCCATTGGATTCCTCTGTGAGATTATTTATGGTCCTATTGTCTAAAATTTTAGTTCTGGGATGAATAAGCTTTGTAATTCTGGGGCACCTGGTTAGCTCAGTCAGTGCAGTGTGCAACTCTGTTTTTTTGTTTTTGTTTTGTCTGTTTTAAGATTTTATTTATTTGAGAGAGAGAGAGAGAGAAAGCACAAGAGGGGGGAGGGTCAGAGGAAGAAGCAGACTCCCCACTGTGGTGAGACTTGATCACCAGGCTCCAGGATCATGACCTGAGCAGAAGTAGATGCTTAATCAAGCCGCCCAGGTGCCCTGCAGTATGCAACCCTTGACCTGGGAATTGTAAATTTGAGCCCCAAGTTGGGTATAGAGATTACTTAAAAAAAAATCTTCAACCCTCCCCACCGACTTTGTAATTCTCTTTTCCTTTGTTAGTGTCTTTTTTCTTTCTTCTTCCTTCCTTCCTTTTTTTCTTTTGCTAAGACTATACTTCCTCCATTTCTTGCATGTTGATTTAGGCACTGCCATAATTTGACCCCATGTCTCTTGAAGCTGGGTGAAAGGGCAGTCACCACCCCCTCAGTTCTCACCTCCACACTAGCCTTATTTTCTTCAGGTTTCTTGTTTACAGTTCATAGTGTTTCTTGAATCTGTGCCTTTACTCTTTCATAAGTTTTGGTAAATTTGTCTTTTCGTGTTAGATATTTCTTCTGCCCACTCTTTGCTTCCTATTCTCTGCCTTTCTAACTACTTGTACATGAGAGTGTCTCATTCTTACCTCTCTCTTTTTTTATTTTAATCTTTTTTTAAAGATTTTATTTATTTGACACAGAGAGAGAGAGATCACAAGTAGGCAGAGAGGCAGGCAGAGGGAGAGGCGGAAGCAGGCTCCCTGCTGAGCAGAGAGCCCGATATGGGCCTCGATCCCAGGACCCTGAGATCATGACCTGAGCCGAAGGCAGAGGCTTTAACCCACTGAGCCACCCAGGCGCCCTTCTTCTTTTTTTTTTTTTTTTAAAGATTTTTAAAAAAATTTATTGGTGGGGGGGCAGAGCACATGAGCAGGGAGAGGGGCAGAGGGGGAGGGAATCTCAAGCGGGGGTGTGGGGGAGCCTGGTACAGCTTAATCTCACAACCCTGATATCAAGACCAGAGCAGAAATCAAGAGTCGGACACTTAATGGACTGAGCCACCCAGGTGCCCCTTACCTCTGTAACTCTTATCCTTTGTCTCTTTTCTGTCTTTTTGCCTCTTTATGTTTCATTCTGGATGTTGCTTGCAATCTCTACACTGACTAGTTCTTTCTTCAGCAGAGTGTAATTTGCTGTTGGGTTATTAATTTCCCTATCATATTTTTTAGTTACAGAATTTTCACTTGGGCATTCACATATTTTCTACTTTTCTGCTAAAATAATCAACCTATTTATCTTCTTGAACATATTAAGTAATTTGATGACTATAGTATCTGGGGTTCTTTGGGGTCCTTTTCAATTGTCCTTTGTTGCTGCTGGGTTTTGTTCACGTTATCTTGCCCTCCAGTACGTGTGACTATTTTTGTTTGTGGGTTGAATATTATACATGCATAATTGTTCATAGAAACCCCCTGAGGCCTAGGATGGTCCTCTCTTTTAAGCAGAGATAGTTCACTTTGTTCTGCCAGGTACCTGGAGGCCTCAGCTCTGGGATCACCTTGATATAATTCAGAATTTGAGGTGGTTTGAAGCTGAGTTTTGATTTCTGTGAGAGCTCGTCTATTCTTTTCACTTTGCTAGGATTTTTTTCTAAAGATTTGTTTATTTATTTTAGAGGTGGGGAGGTGTGAGGAAGAGAGAGTCCCAAGCAGACTCCATGCTGAGCACAGAGCCCGAATTGAGGCTGGATCTCATGACCCTGATATCACGACATGATCCAAAAGCAAGAGTCATATGCTTAATTGACTGAGCCACCCAGGTGCCCCTCATGGGCTCTACTTTAAGAGAAAAGTGAGGGGCGCCTGGGTGGCACAGGTGGTAAAGCCTCTACTTTTAGCTCAGGTCATAGGTCCTGGGATGGAGCCCTGCATCGCATCAGTCTCCCTGCTCAGCAGGGAGTCTGCTTCTCCCTCTCCCTCCGCTACTGCCCCTGTTGTGCTCTCTTGCTCTGTCAAATAAATAAATAAAATCTTAAAAAACAAAAACAAAACCCAGGGTGCCTGGATTGCTCAGTGGGTTGAATGGCCGGCTCTTGATTTTGGCTCAAGTCATGATCTCAGGAGTGTGAAATCAAGCCCTGCATGGGGCTCCATGCTCAGCAGGGGGTCTGCTTGAGATTTTCTCTCTCCTCCTTCCCCCCAACACGTGCATTCTCTCTCTCTCTCTCTCTCAAATCGTAAATAAATCTTTAAAGTGGAGTCCATTGGAATCCAGATCCAAAGTGAGAGTTATTTACTAGCTGCTTTCTCTCTCCGCAGGTTCTGGACTTCAGTCTCTGCCCCTCTAACTCCCCAAGGCTGCTAAAAGCCCTACTCCGTCTTTAGGTACCTCTCAGGAAATGCCCCACTTGGAATAGTATTCCTAAATGTGGGGCTTACATTCCTTAGTTTTTCTCTTCCCAGATCTTGGCTCAGTAATTCTTCACTAACTTGTTAACTTTCCAATGATTTCAAGAAGAGATTTTTTGAGGGGCGCCTGGGTGGCTCAGTGGGTTAAGCCTCTGCCTTCGGCTCAGGTCATGGTCTCAGGGTCCTGGGATCAAGCGCCACATGGGGCTCCCTGCTCAGCCGGGAGCCTGCTTCCCCCCTCTCCCTTGGCCTGCCTCTCTGCCTACTTGTGATCTCTCTCTCTCTGTCAAATTAAAAAAAAAAAAAATCTTTAAAAAGGAAGAGATTTTTCGATTTTTCCAGTTTTGCTAGTTTTCCTTAGAGGGAGAGTTACCATTCAGAATTACCGGGTCACTGATCCTGGAAGCCCAAATCAACTCTCCCTCTTACCTTCCTATGGAAAAAGTGTTGTAATAACCAAGATTTGCTAAGAAACAAAATGACAATGGGTATGTTAACATTGTAACCACTACCCACGCCCCAAAACAATGAGAGGAAGTGCCACCTAAGGGAGATTTCACAAATATGCAAAAACACAAGTGTAACATAGTTTAAAAAAAGCAACTCAAACCAACACTGACTGCTAACAAATTATGCTTCCAGAAAATCCGGAGTATCCTAACTCAGCTTGAGAATGCTTTATATTCAGTTTAGAAATACCACATTAGAGCAACCTTTACTAGCCAATAGCAGTTGGCTGTTAGAGAGAATAAAGGTCTGTGGAATTAAAAAGCATTTGCGCATTCTGGAATTTGTTCTCAGCTGTCAGCATGGCCAGGTTGGCTGACTCACCAGTGAGCCTCAGCCCATACTTTGAGAACCACTGCCCTGTGAAGAAAGAGGCAACTGTTTGAAATCCTTGAACCAAGGCTTTTTTGCATGGCCTTCACTAAACGTTTCTGTCTGGAGATGTCTGTCTTTCTCTGATTAGGTTACAATGGAATGGATTAGGTTTCTACTGATGAGACCAAAGTACCCTTCTCAAATCCACCCTAATCTTCACCCGAGGCCAGCTTGATTAGATTTTTTTTTAAAGATTTTATTTATTTATTTGAGAGAGAGAGAGACAGAGAGAGCATGAGCAGGGGGAGAAGCAGACTCCCTGCTGATGGGGAACTGACATGGGGCTTGACCCCAGGATCTGTAGATCATGATCTGAGCCGAAGGTAGACGCTTAACCAACTGAGCCACCCAGGTGCCCCTAGACTTGGTTTTTGAAAACGTCCAGAGAGGGCGCCTGGGTGGCTCAGTGGGTTAATGCCTCTGCTTTCGGCTCAGGTCATGATCTCAGGGTCCTGGGATCGAGGCCCGCATCGGGCTCCACGCTCAGCGGGGAGCCTGCTTCCCCCTCTCTCTCTCTGCCTGCCTCTCTGCCTCCTTGTGATCTCTCTCCCTCTGTGAAATAAATAAATAAAATCTTAAAAAAAAAAAAAAAAAAGAAAGAAAACGTCCAGAGAGATTGGTTATATCATCTATGATATACGGGTTTAACCAGGTGAATTGTGGAGAGTCCCATGTTTTGGGGATGATTTTGACATCCTGCTGACCAGACAGCTCCCAGCAAATAGCCCTAGATAACATGTTTGGATATATGCTAATCCGGTTCCTTAACCTCTTGGAGCCTCAATTTTCTCATTTTAAAAATGGGAATAGTTATGCTGTCCATGTCATAGGGTTTTGGGGAGTTTTAAATGAAATAAGAATACAAAAGTCTTAGCATGGTACACGGCCACAGGTAAGCACTGTATCGTGAGTTTGTTGGAAGGTGATTCTCTACTAGGGTTGTTTTGGGGCTGGACAAGGGCCTCAGGTCTTTTCAGAGCAATTAAGGGAAATCAGGGATGGGTAGCTAGTATTCTTTTGAGATTGCAACATTTGACTAGGCAGGGGCCTGGGTGTGGCATGCACATGGCCGTGGCTACAACAGGTATTTGAATCTTTTCCGCCGAGTAATGAAAGCTAAAGCTTAAAACTAAGGAGTTGTGGATCTTGGTAAGACTCTGGAAACTTTGTAATTTTGTCATGTCTACTATTTTCTTCCTCTAACATGCTTTTCTGTTATGGCTACTCAGCACACAGTGTCTTGGCCCCATGGGACTAAATGTTTTATCTGCTTTATTTCATTTAGTGCTGTTATATTAACCTTATGTTTCATGGGAGAAAATGGAGACTTAGGTTAAGTAATTTCTTGTCTGGCTTAAGAATTGGATCTCTGAACACAACATACTACTTTTTGGGTTGTTGAATTTGAGAATTGACATTTCAAATGGCTGTTGAATTCATTCATTTAACAAATATTTAGTGAGCAATGACCATATCCCCTGCACTATGTCGGTCTCTGGGGATTCAGAAATGAGTACAAGGCTACAACTACAGTAAAACAGCTACATTTATTGAGTGTTAATTCTGTGTCGGGCACTTTGTATAGTTTGTTAGTTCATTAAACTCTTGTAACCACCTTGTGAGAAGAGTATTGACATCCTTATTTTGTAAATGAGGGAACTGAAGGGACCTCCCCAAGGCCACACAGCCAGGAAGTGGCAGAGCTCAGGGTCTCTAACTTTCGAGTCTTGCCTTCTTTTTCAGAAATGAAAATCTTACTTTTTAATTTTTAAAATAAAAATATTCGTTTTAAAAATAAAAGTAATATATACTAAAATAACTTAAACAACACGAGTGCTGATTTTCTCTCAAAACTTGCCACAACAGGGTGTTAATAATCATTTAAATTTTTGCCAGTGTATTAATAGATGAAAATGTATTTCAAAGTTTTTTTTTTTTTAAAGATTTTATTTATTTATTTCACAGAGGGAGAGAGATCACAAGTAGGCAGAGAGGCAGGCAGAGAGAGGGGGGGAAGCAGGCTCCCCGCTGAGCAGGGAGCCCGATGCGGGCCTTGATCCCAGGACCCTGAGATCATGACCTGAGCTGTAAGCAGAGGCTTTAACCCACTGAGCCACCCAGGCACCCTATTTCAAAGTTTTGTTTCTTTTATGATTTTACCCATTTTTTACAGCTTCACTGAGATATATTTCACATACCATAAACTTTGCCCATTTAAAGTACATCATCCAGTGGTTTTTAGTACACAGGATTCTCAGAGTTGTGCAACCATGATTACAATCTAGCTTTAAAACTTTTTTAACACCCAGGAAAGAAACTCATACCCACTACCTGTCTCTCCCCATTCCCCTACTCCTTTACCCCTCAGCCCCAGGCTAGTTATCCTTATGTGTTTATTCCCACTAGTGATTTTATGTCTGTTTATTTTGGATTACTCTCTTTTTAAAATTGATTAGAGACTTTCTGTATTTATCATGAAGATTAACCATCTGTCTACCATGCATATTGCAATATTTTAAAGCTTATTTTCTCATTTGTTCTTTTTTTTTTTTTTTACCATGCATATTGCAATATTTTAAAGCTTATTTTCTCATTTGTTCTTTTTTTTTTTTTTTTTTAAAGATTTTATTTATTTATTTCACAGAGGGAAAGAGATCGGAGCCCGATGCGGGCCTCGATCCCAGGACCCTGAGATCATGTCCTGAGCCGAAAGCAGAGGCATTAACCCACTGAGCCACCCAGGCGCCCATTTTCTCATTTGTTCTACTTTGTGGGTGGCATGTCTACCTGACAAGTGTTTAAATATCTTTCAATTTTAAAAATAACTAATTAAAAATAACTAATTGGGCACCTGGGTGGCTCAGTGGGTTAAAGCCTCTGCTTTCGACTCAGGTCATGATCTCAGGGTCCTGGGATCGAGGCCCTCATCGGGCTCTCTGCTCAGCGGGGAGCCTGCTTCCTCCTCTCCCTGTCTCTCTGCCTGCCTCTCTGCCTACTTGTAATCTCTCTCTCTCTGTGTCAAATAAATAAATAAAATCTTTTAAAAAAATAATAAATAAATAAAAATAACTAATTGATTTTCATTCATTATAAACGTTTTCCTCTCCTCCAATTATTATAAAGTTTCCCCGCAGATCCCCTTCTGGTCTTTTGTAGTATTGGGGTTTGCCTAAGTTTTCAATCCATCTTGGGCTTCGTTGGAAATACAATAGCAATAGCTTATCAAATACTACTGATTTTAAAAGTCACTCGCATCAAATGGCCAAATTTCTCTTCCTCTTTGAAACTGAACAGCATGACAACGGCGAACACTGGTTGAGTGCTGAGAAACAGGGTCGGCTTTATGTCTTCGGTTTTGGTTTACTGCTCTGCTACCGCGGTCTTGAAATTCCTTAACACTCTGAACAAGGGGCCCCACACCTTCACGTTGCACGGAACCCTGAAAATTATGCACTGGTCCCAGGAGGCACTGTATGTACCAAGCGCTGGACATCTTTAAAAGGAATAATGAGCCACATTATTGCACTTAATCTTCACGGCAATTCTGTTGAGTAGCCGTTTTCATTTTCCTCTTCATTCTCCAAATGGGGCGATGGAGGCAGGAAGATTAAATAAGGCCCCAGAGCCAGAAAGCTGCCGCCAAGGGGTCAGAAGCCAGCCCCTGCCCAGCCACAGCCGAGCGAGGAACCACGCGTCCTTTAACCCCGCAGGCCTGGGCAAGCTGGCGGGGAAGCTGGGAGCGCGCGGGAGCGGCCGGGGCCCGCGTCTACAGTCCCTTGCGGAGTCGGCGGGGCGCCCCTGTCCGGCCCCCGGGCGCAGCTCCGTGCCGCGCGTGGCCTGGCGCCGCGAGCACCCAGTGCGCTCCTGTGCCGGCGCGGGACCCCGCCTTCTGCCTGCGACGGCGCGCGCTCGCCTAGCGGGCGGGCACTCGCGCGCGCAGCGGTCGTGTTGCCTGCGAGTTTCCCAAGTTCACACAGGCCCTGGGTTGGCATGGCAACCAGGCAACCTGTTCCAGAGCCGCCTGCCTTCTCCGCACATGCCGCTGCCACCGCCGGAGCCGGGGCCAGAGCCTATCCCAGGATGCACCGCGCCAGCCCCGTCCCCAGTGGGCCGCCATGTTGTCGGAGTGAAAGGTAAGGGGGAGCGAGAGCGCCGGAGAGAGAAGATCGGGGGGCTGAAATCCATCTTCATCCTACCGCTCCGCCCGTGAGTATCCGCACCCCGCCGGCCCCAAATGCTGCTCCGGACCCCCAGCGAGCAGATTGCCCCTTTGTATTGGTGTTTGAGAGCGGTTGTGGGGGTGAGAAGGGCTTTGGAAAAGCTGCCCGGGGCCCTGGCTGAGGCTTCTCACTCGCTGTTCCTCGTACATGTTTTGGAGTCAGCAGCAAGGCCCCTATTGTTATCAAAGGAGGGAGGGGGTGGGGAGCGGGGTCGAAGCGAGGAAAATGCCGGGGTTTAGGCCCGGGCCCAGGGCCCAGACGTGCTTGTACATTTCTGCTCGGCCCCGTTGGAGCCCCCGAAGATTGATGTTGCCAGTCGGGTTGCTTTTTTGATGGGTTTGCGAAGCCGCGAGTCTTCTGTGTGGCCATGAAGTGTAATTCTGGGCCACCCTGGATTTCTTCGACTTCTTGAGCTTCCGTGGCAGCGCTGAAGCAGGAGGAACAATAAATCGCTTTAGAAACAGCCTTGGCCCTTGTCTACAGGCGAAACCCACCATGGGGGAACTTTGCGAGCCTTAAATGTGGAGAAGTGGCGATCAGGAAGTTTCAGATCGCTTTTTAGTCTCCTGGGTGCTTGTGGCCTTTTGTTTCCGTGAGAGCTTGGGTTTTTGGTGGGTTCTTCCTCTTTGAGCCTCCCTGTGTTGGTGTCTGTCTTAACTCGAAGAGGGGCTCACCCCTCGGTAGTAGGAAAACAGATACGCAGTACCAGATAGTTTTAGTGCTCACAGACGTTCTTGGTAAACAGACATCGTTGGTTATACTTGTCAGTACCACTCCCACGTCAAGTGAGGAATAAGCTCCTGTAACTTTTCCCCCCCGCTAGAGCCCCCCCATGCCCCCCGACGCGCGCGTACACACACACACACGAGAGAGAGAGAGAGAGAGAGAGAGAGAGAGAGAGAGAGAGAGCGCGTTAGGGAAGGTTTTTATCTTCCCCATAACTTGAAGAATTCTTACTTTTCATTGTAATTGATAAAATACTGTTTTTAGTTGTCGGTACCCAATCCGTTCCCTTTGTACTCTTCCTGGGATTAAGAATGGGAGTTTATGGAGGGTTTTTTTGGGGTTCTCTTTTAAAGTCAATTACTTCTGAAACAATAGGTTTGTAGCTTTAGCTTTTTGTTTGTTTTAAGAAACATAAAAATTCACCAAAAGAAGCCAAGATATGTGGCTCCCAAAGCACTTTTTCGTAAACAAAATAAACATTTGACTCATGGCTAATTTTAACTTTATAAAACACCCTTCGGGGCTGTTGATTGTTTATCTGGATCTTTGGGAAATACTGGATTTCGCACTTTGAGTTAGTATTTTGCCTTAGCCACAATTGAATTCAATTTTGTCCAAGGCCATGGCTTTTTGAAGTTGGGTTTGAAGTTTATTTGGTTTTGAGATAAACTGCTTTAAAGTAAATTTATGACCACAGAATTTTTTTTTCAGTGTGGCAAAAAAATAAACACCTTTTTAACTAGGTTAGTTAAGAAATGTGAGTGGTGGAGAGATTAAACCATGTTCCTTTGCTTGAAATAAAATCTGTTAGTGATATTCCAAAAAAAACCTTTGATGTAAACAGTTTGAAAACTTTGGAAGAGTAACTAGAATCAGCACTTATTTCTAGTTGCTTAAAATATTTTTGTAATGTGCTATTTGTAAAGTCACATTTCAAATGCTATACATAACTTTTTAGTGGGTTTTGAGAGTTTTCTCTAAAAGGCATCAGCAATTTAAATGTTTTCTGATATTTAAGTGATTTCTTAATTTTTGTGCTGTAGTTGCCAGGGTATTACACAACTACCCAAGACACATTTTAATTGCTTAGGTATTTGCTCACTTTCACACAGTCTCTTCTGCCAGGTTTTCTCTTGTTTGAGAAACTGCCTTGCCTCATTAGGTAAAGCAGGAAGTCTTAGGGCACACAGATAGCTTTACAAAAGCCAATTGTTTTGTTTGAACTTTTTATGGGAACTCCTCCCCCCTCCCCAATCCCTTGTTAGACTGTAGTAGTGTGAGTTTCAGAGGTAAATCTTTTTCATATGGAAATTCTTTGTTAGATAAGTATTGTGGCAAATCTTTTATTTCAGTAAAGATTGCATTTGCTATTTTAGGAATCCTCTTAGGGACTGGAGCTTCATTGCCTGAACTGGTGGTAACTGAATGCCTGGGGTCCCAGCATGGTGACTTTTAAAGTTACCAAAAAGTTTTATATCATTTTATTTTGTTGAAAAAAAACTTGTGAGTCCTAGAGAAAACATTTCTTCTATTTTCTAGGTGGGGAAACAGGCTCAGAGAGGTTGCTAGTTTAGTGGTAAAACTTAGGTTTTGGGATTCCTGGCTTGCTCTAGAACAGACTGTTAAATTCATATTCCCTTGTGGAATAAAATGGGATGGGCTACTATTGGTAATAAGAGGGCAATGACTTTGTTTAGTGATGGATAGTAACTTACTGTGATCATTTCAAGTGTATACAAATATACAGTCTTTATGTTGCACTCATGAAAACTAATACAGGGCGCCTGGGTGGCTCAGTGGGTTAAAGCCGCTGCCTTCGGCTCAGGTCATGATCCCAGGGTCCTGGGATCGAGGCCCACATCGGGCTCTCTGCTCAGCGGGGAGCCTGGTTCCTCCTCTCTCCTCTCTCTCTGCCTGCCTCTCTGCCTACTTGTAATCTCTCTCTCTGTGTCAAATGAATAAATAAAAAAAAAAAAAAAAGAAAACTAATACAATGTTATGTGTCAGTTATATCTCCATAAAAAAGGGCACTTAATTCTTTTGAAAGTCAAGCGGGGAGGGTATTAGTTTGCTTGGCACTTTGCAAAGACCTATGCTAAACACAGTTATGACTTTTTGGTTTTGGTACTTAAGCATGAACATGATTCTATTCATGAAATCAGGAACTGTAGCTGAAAGCTAGACTACCCACTACCCTAGTAGGATTCTGATGGATTGGAATTGTTAACTGAAACCAGGCATTTCCAAATTAGGCTTTGAGTAAATTACATATTCCATTGTGTCTCCTTCTGGCTTCAAAACATGAATTGTGAGAAGCAATTCTTTATCAGGAGGCTTAATTCTATAAAGAAATAACTTAGTAGATGTCTCATAAATCTTGTAAATCTTTTTTTGGAATGTTACAGTAGGGCTTGGTAGAGAGAGTGGGCATTGTAGCAGTGGACTATTAAATCGATAGCTTTGAATTAGACTCCAGTGAGTACAGACAGGTATAGTCTAATAGGTAACTTATTAATTACTTTGTAGCAGTTTTTAAAGCACCCACAGCCTGACAAATGTTCTACATTATGTACTAATGTAGTTTTTTTTTTTTTTTAAGATTTTATTTATTCATTTGACACAGAGAGAGAGATTACAAGTAGGCAGAGAGGCAGGCAGAGAGAGAGGAGAGAGGAGGAACCAGGCTCCCCGCTGAGCAGAGAGCCCGATGTGGGCCTCGATCCCAGGACCCTGGGATCATGACCTGAGCCGAAGGCAGCGGCTTTAACCCACTGAGCCACCCAGGCGCCCACTAATGTAGTTTTTGATTTTAAGAAATTTAAATAGTAATGTTTCATAGTAACATTTCCGAGACTCTTTGTTCCAGAGAAGAGTAGTGGGTGCAAGTCAGAGAAATAGTATCTGTGTGTAGCAAGAGGTTCATAGAACTAAGCTTGGGTGCAAAACAGATTTATTTATTTGTTTGTTATTTTTTAAAGATTTTATTTTTTAAGTAATCTTCATTTCCAAATTGGAGCTCCAGCCCACAACTCCGAGATCAAGAGTCGCAAGCTCCATAGTCTGAGCCAGCCAGGTGCCCCCAAAACAGATTTAGGTTTGAATCCCTCCTCTACAACTCACTAGCTGAATGGCCTTTGGCACATCACACAACCTTAGCATTTTCATTTGTAAAGTAGGACTGATAAGATATTGTCTGCAATATATTTGCCACGCAATTATTATTGAGGTGTCTTTTTTACAGTGAGGCTTTCTACACTAGTAAAGTGGGTTTGGTTGGTTTCATCCTGTTTATAATGGAATAATGATGTGATTACAATTGTAAATTATTGGTAAAAATCCCCCCCCCCTTCCCACCCAACAGCAGCTAAAAAAGGTTTAGACTAAGAACATTATGTTGCAGTTCTTGGTCAGGGGGCCTTACTGTTTCTTCAGGGAGCATCCTATGACTATGTCGGACATTTTTTTAAAAAGATTTTATTTATTTATTTGGCAGAGAGAGAGATCACAAGTAGGCAGAGAGAGAGGGAGAAGCAGGCTCTCCACCGATCAAAGGCAGAGGCTTAACCCACTGAGCCACCCAGGCGCCCTGATGTTGGACATCTTAAAGGATCTTCTCAAGTTTTAGACAGTCTAAGTCATTGCTAGTTATATATGGAGTTTGGATTTTTGTTTGATTTATTGGCTTATGTCTGCTCTACTTGTAAAGTAGTATTTTATAGAGCTCTTGTTCATTTAAGAAGTATCTGCAAAATTGGCTTAGGTTGTAAATAAGTTGGGTAGAGGAGCCATTGACTGAAGTCCAGTTCTATATTGTTAGGTTTGGTAACAACATAAACTTTCCTGAAGTTGCTGTATTAAATTCTGATCTCAGTACCTTGTCATATTGCTTGCCACCAACCAATTACATTTATTTCCACACCTGCACATAATCAGCAACTTAAAAATAGAGGTTTCAGTTTGGAAAATTATGTATATATTATAAAACATTTATCTGCTTGGTAGAAATTGGTTATAGATGTGGTATTGCAAAAGACGTGGGGCTCATGTCTTTTTGTCTTGGTATATATCAAGTTATGTTTTAAAAAATGCAAATTTTAAACATTTGTAACCTCTTTGTCCTTAGGTGTTGGTGGAATGAGCGTTGCATGTGTCTTGAAGAGAAAAGCAGTGCTTTGGCAGGACTCTTTCAGCCCCCACCTGAAACATCACCCTCAAGAACCAGCTAATCCCAACATGCCTGTTGTTTTGACATCTGGAACAGGGTCGCAAGCGCAGCCACAACCAGCTGCAAATCAGGCTCTTGCAGCTGGGACACACTCCAGCCCTGTCCCAGGATCGATAGGAGTTGCAGGCCGTTCCCAAGACGACGCTATGGTGGACTACTTCTTTCAGAGGCAGCATGGTGAGCAGCTTGGGGGAGGAGGCAGTGGTGGAGGCGGCTATAATAATAGCAAACATCGATGGCCTACTGGGGATAACATTCATGCAGAACATCAGGTAAAAAAAAAGTTCACTATTTCAGCTTTGAAACTCTTTTATAGTCTCTGTTCACTTAGGATATGTGCTTTAATGAATGTCTTTAAAAGTCTAAATTGCTAATTTCATTTGGTCCAAACGTAAGAGTCATTTGTTTTAAAGGATAAATGTTGTAATATTGTTACTGGGTCATTTATCATTCTGGTGCTAAATAGTAAACCACCAGTTCATTTAAGAAAAGACAAGATTGTTTTTAATGTACATATGCTACATTTTTACATGTAACTTTTTTTTTTTTTAAGATTTTATTTATTTATTTCACAGAGGGAGAGAGAGCTCAAGCAGGCAGAGAGCAGGCAGAGAGGGGAGAAAGCAGGCTCCCTGCTGAGCATGGAGCCCGATGCGGGCCTCGATCCCAGGACCCTGAGAGCATGACCTGAGCCGAAGGCAGAGGCTTTAACCCACTGAGCCACCCAGGCGCCCATTACATATAACTTTAAAAAAAAAGATTTTATTTATTTATTTATTGTATATATGATTCCAGAGCGAGAGATAGCAAGCGCGATCATGAGCGGTGGGGAGAAAGAAAGGGAGAAGCAGGCAGGCTCCCTGCTTGGGGATCATGACCTAAGCCAAAGGCAGATGTTTAACTGACTTAACTGACTCAGCCACCCAGGCACTCCTCATATATATTTTTTAAACCAAGAATACTTTTTTCCCTTTGACATATATACTTTTAAGAACTGTTTGGGCTGTTTATAGGCTGCATCCATATTTTCAAAGCCTTTTCTGTTGGGTGTGGGTGACTTTTGTTTTTAAGATGTTATAGTTGAAGGTTACTAGGAAGTTGATAACAAAGTAGCTGCTCCAGTGAAATTTATTTGAAATGGAACTGGTATATTTGATGTTTTGTGTCAGAGAGGAGTAGTTATGGCTTTTAGGTTTCAACCATCTTTGTCCTCTTGTTATAAGCACTCCTTTCATTTGGTTAATTTTAACATGCTTACTTTAATTAATCCAAAACCACAGCTGGAATCACAGTGTGTTTTACCTAGAAGAGAGTTTTGCCTGATCTGTTTCCTAACTTCCTCATAGTGATGAAAGGATTAAAATGTTTTAATCAAGCTATTCTTTGACATAGGGTATAGGTTGAATTTGCAGAGGGTTCATTTCTTTTTTTTTTTTTTTTTAAGATTTATTTATTTATTTATTTGACGCAGAGAGGCAGGCAGAGAGACAGGGAGAGGAGGAAGCAGGCTCCCTGCTGAGCAGAGAGCCCGATGCGGGCCTCGATCCCAGGACGCTGAGATCATGACCTGAGCCGAAAGCAGAGGCTTTAACCCACTGAGCCACCCAGGCGCCCCAGAGGGTTCATTTCATATTGTCAGTGTTTGAGTACTGACTAGTAAAAAGAACTGACGTCTTTCCTGAGGTCTCTGGTGTTTCTGTTCTTCTTGAGAAATAAATCAGGTACGAGCACATTTGCAAATTTGAATTCTTAGTTGTGGTTTTCCTTACTTTTCCAAAAAAGGCAGTGTGTGTGCCATGGTTCTTTACCATAGTAGAAATGAAGAGGTGGAATATACTTCTTATTCATGAGATTTATTGAGCACATTAATTATATGTCCTTGGTTTATTGGAACAATCCTCAACATTAGTGCTGCTTCATAAGAACCTACTGTGTGTAGGTAGGTGAAGGACACTAATAAGTTAGACAGACAGGGTTTTTTTTTTTTAAACATTTATTTATTTAAAGATTTATTTATTTTATGAGTGAGGGGGGGTGGGCATAGGAAGGGGTGAGAGAATCCTAAACAGATTCCATGCCAACTGCAGAGTCTGATGTGGTGCTTGATTTCATGACCCTGAGTTGAAACCAAGACCTGGATACTCAACTGGCTGCACTTTGCAGGTGCCCCTAAGGGGCTTCGTGTGTACTTAGGGCACATTCTGTCTTTTTTGCTTGTTTATTTAAAGATTTTGTAGAGCACAAGTGGGGGAGGGGCAAAGGGAGAGAGAGAGAAAGACTCTCAAGCAGACTCCCTGCTGAGAGCGGATCCCAACACAGGGGTTGATCTCACAACGCTGAGATCATGACCTGAGTTGAAATCTGGAGTCCGATGCTTTACTGACAGAGCCACATAAGTGCCCCAGGGCACTTTTTATCTTTAAGGCACTGTATTTCTTTCCTATTTTCCTGGACTCTTGGGGGTGGGAATCAGATTTTATTCATCTCAGTATCCCATTCCATATAATTTGGCATATAATTGAGCTTCAGAGGAAATCTATTAAAACACATGAGTTCCTAATCCTTTGGCTTTAAAATAAAATTGGAGAAAAAGGATATTGTCACAAAGAGAAGGGCCTTGAATGCTAAGGCTAAGACTTATTAATTCAGTAGCCACAGGGTTTTTGAATGTGTATGTATGGCTTTTGTCCAGGAGTGTTTGGGAAGATTGAGTTGGCAGTGAAAGATTGGGTAAGGCTTGTTGTGAGCAATGAAAAAGAAGTTATGGGACTGAGAAATACAGAGTTTGGGGACTGAATTAGAAATCTTAGGACCCTGGGAAAATGAGGTAATAGAGAAAAAGGAATAGAAAAGGGTATCTATCTGGTTTGGGGACAAGATAATTAAACTTCATAATGTGTATGTTGAGTTTGAGGTGTAGGCAGCTGTACGTGTAGAGAGAGACCAAAGTAGGAGGTGTTTGGTTTGGATGGTGTCTGTGTAGGGGCATATGTGGAAGGCCTGTAATCTTTGCCTTACTTGGCTAAACATTGTTTAGAAATCATAAACATTGGTTTGAAAAATCTCCGTTACAGATCATGTGTTGGCTTTTCTAATGGTAGGTTGGGTAAAGCTTAAAGGAGAGTCAAGGTGCTTGCCTGTCCTGTGCGAGGTGGGAAAATCAGACTCTGGGTCAGTTTTTGGCAGAGCTCTAAGATATAAAATCTGGTTGTGGTGTGCAAGTCAACAAATGTTTATTGAATGCTTAGTCTGGGCTGTGTCTTATGCTGAGCCTTATTATAAGGAACTGCATCTGACTTGTTGAGCAGTTTTATCTGGGTCAGTTAGCAAACTGGAGTTACTGTTAAATGGTAAAACCTGTTTCATACCCAGGGGCCTAGACCAGTGAACCAACTTGGAATTGGTACTCATCACAAAACAATTTTGTAGGGCCAGACACATGATATCATGAAGAGCGTTAGAGAAACTCAGGGTACTTGCTGTGTTGCAGATGTGGGCCACACACAGATTACCTCTTCTGCAGTCATTATAGTGTATTAAAATTTACTGGTTTTGGTGTTGATCTCATCTCTTGGTCTGAACTATTCCAGGGCAGAGAGTGTTGTGTTTTTTATGCCCCTTTGTCAGGTGATGTCTGTAATTTTTGTGTTGATTGAATGAGGGAGAACCTTAAGTTCTTCAGATTTGTACTCCGGTAAAGCGGTAGATCTTAGAGCTCAGCTATCCTGCAGGGAAGCATAGGGTAACAGGTGAGGCAGAGGTGTGTAGCATAATTGAAGAGTGGAGGAGCTTATCTTTAAGCAGAGAATCACTGTCCTCATCAGCCACTGTTATTGATTGGAGGAGTAAAAGGTGTTTGATCTGTCAGATGGGCACCACTGATGGGGATAGAAACATTTATATTTTAGGCACTGGGCTATATTCCTCGTATTTAAGTCTCAGAACAGTGCCATGGGGGAGTTAATATCCTTTTTGAGAGATTAGAAACTGAAGCTTAGTTACCAGGTAGAATCTGGTTTTGAAATCAGGTCTTTGTGATTCCAGTTCCCATGCTCTCTCTCTGTTTCTGCCCCCTCCCCCCAATAGTTCCAGGCTTAAAAACTAAACCAAAGCAAACAAAGCGACTGCGGACAAAGTAGCACAATCCGTCAGGGAACTGCCATAATTTTGCTTAAATTTAGAGATGATAAACTTGTTAATAAGGAGAGGAATACAAATAATGTTGACTTTTTTCCTAGAATTTCAGGAGTGCCTTTTTTTCCAGCAGTAATGCAAAAGTCCATTTTTTTCCAGATTTGTTTTTATTTACATGTGTATTCTGTGTAATAATTGTGGGAAACTTATCTATATTGAGACAGAGTGATTCAATATAGAGTGATCTACTTACCAGCACGTTCTGCCACAACCCCTGGGATGTTAATTCCTGTTTGATGGGCTTATTTCCTAGCCTTTTTTTTTTTTTTAAGGCTTTTTGGCATAATGGAACAGACTTGAAGATCAAATTCGCAGAATGCTTTTAGCAGTGAATTGGTGAAGTAAAGAATATCTGGTGAAGTAAAGAATATCACAGGCAGTGTTGGAGGGAAGGAAACTATTATTCCAAGTACTTATAGCCATTTCTCTCATTACTCTTGTTTATGAACAGTTTTTTACACTTAAACTTTTTTTCCCCACCTTTTGAAGTTAGGATTTTCTTGCCCGATGTAGAAATTCTCTTAGTGTCTGAGTTTTCCCCTCTTTTAATAGTGAGGTCTTTAAGCTGTGCCTAAATGTGTGTGTGTGTGTGCGCACGCGCACGCATATATATATATATGTGCGCGTGCATGCACATGTACACATATATGCCTTTTTAAAATATATGAGTTTTCTTTTCTTTTTTTTTATTTTTTTTTTAAAGATTTTATTTATTTATTTGACAGAGAGAGAGAGAGATCACAAGTAGGCAGAGAGGCAGGCAGAGAGAGAGGA
>LNAC01000035.1:4483129-4615607 GCA_002007465.1 Ailurus styani | reverse complement strand
GGGAGCCCGATGCGGGCCTCGATCCTAGGATCCTGAGATCATGACCTGAGCCGAAGGCAGAGGCTTTAACCCACTGAGTCACCCAGGCGCCCACCTTTGTATCTTCTTTAAGGGCTGTGGTGCATGGAACCACAATACTTTGACTTATACCAGATAACTGAACTTTTTTTTTTTTTTTTTTATGACTTTTGACATTCTAAACAATGTAGTAAACAATATGGTAGTTTTATTTTTGTATTCTGCAATCGTTTCTTTAGAATATATTTACAGAGGTGAAATTGACAGATCAAACAAAAGAATGCATTTAAAATTTTGATACATATTTTCACATTGTTCTCCAGATTTCCACATTGTCCTATGAACACTGTATGAGTATTGTTTATTTTTTCTATTAGTGTATATATTGTTTTCCTAGATTTATAAGACTGCTTTTATATCTCTTTTAACTTTATTTTGTCTTTTCCAATCCAGAGTTTTAAAATGTGTGTAATCAAAAGTGTTGTCTTTTGCTTTTGACTTCTTATATACTTAGGTCATCCCTCACCCAATCTCTTGGCGTTTCTTGTAATATTTTTGTAGTTCTCTTTTTATGTTTTAATCTCATTCATCTGGAGTTTATTACTGTGTATTGTATAGGTAGGAAGTAGTGATGTAATTTTACTTTTCTCACATTGGTAACTAGTGATCCTAGCACCATTTATTGATTTCAAAGACCTCCTTTATAATAAACTAGGTCTCCTATATGTGGATCTGTTTTGACTCATTTGTTATATTGGTATGTTTATTCTTATTCTAGGGATAGAATTTTTTTTTTTTTTTAAGATTTTATTTGACACACACACAGAGAGTACAAGCAGGGGGAGCAGCAGAGGCAGAGGGAGAAGCAGACCTCCCCACTGAGCAGGGAGCCTGATGTGGGACTCAATCCCAGGACCTTGAGATCATGACCTGAGCCAAAGGCAGATGTTTAACCGACTGAGCCACCCAGGTGCCCTAGAATTTTTTTTTTTTAATTATCTTTATTGAGGTATAATTGACATAAAATGCACACATTTTCAGTGTGTAATGAGTATTGACATATCAGAGTATTCAACTGTGAAATGATCACTATAATTGTAATAATTCCCATCTTCTCCAAAAGTTTTGTGGGCCTCTTAATTCCCCCAGCAGCAACCTCTGATGCTTTCTGCCTAGGCCTAGCATTTAATTATTGTATTTTAATGGCATTTGGAACGACAGTAAAACAGTTGTTATTTCTAGAGTCACAGGTATACCCCAATCCCAAAGGGATGAATACTCCTCCACAGATATCTATGAAAGTTGCTTCCTCACCTCCGTCAAGTCCTTTGCTTAAATGTTACCTTCTCATGAGGCCTTCCATGAACATTACATAAATTGCAGCTCTGTCCACTTTAGTTTTCTCAGTAGCCTTTAAACCATTTTGTAATTTTCTGTACTTTCCAAAATGTTTGTAGTGGAGATTTATTGTTTTTAGAATTCAAAATTACCTTAAAGACATTAATTTTGGGCGCCCGGGTGGCTCAGTGGGTTAAAGGTGCTGCCTTCGGCTCAGGTCATGATCCCAGGGTCCTGGGATCAAGGCCCACATCGGACTCTCTGCTCAGCAGGGAACCTGCTTCCTCCTCTCCCTGCCTCTCTGCCTGCCTCTCTGCCTACTTGTAATCTCTCTCTCTGTGTCAAATGAATAAATAAATAAATAAAAAATCTAAAAAAAAAGACATTAATTTTAATGGGAGGAAAAAAACCTATGTGTTTTGATTTTTAATTCCAATTTCAAACATTATTCTGTGACATCCATGGCACCCATAGTCTTTAAGTTTAAAACCTAATAAATATACTGTACTTTAAGTTCCTCTCAACTCCAGGAGGGAAAACATGATGCATCATGATCTCACAGTAATACAAACTGTAGGGTAATGAACTAAAGATAGTAACTGCTCAAAAAGGGAGCAAATTAAGGTTTACTGTTTGCGTCATGTCAGGTGGAATTATTTTTTTCCCCTCTCCCTTAGGTGGAATTCCATAAAGAATTAAACCACATAAACTGATATATGCTAGTGCTTAGAAGATTATTTTGATTAGCACATCTTTTTCTTTTTTTAATTCAAAGGAGGTAGGAACTCTATTAAAATATATTCTCCCACAGATACAGTTTTGGATTTATGTATTATATACTCTTGTAGGATCATAAAATCCAGAATGAGCTATTTGATATGCTTGGTATCTGCCTTCTAAGGTTTTATTTATTTGACAGAGAGAGAGAGAGAGTGAGCTCAAGCAGTGGGAGCAGCAGGGAGAAGGAGAAGGAGGCTTCCCTGCAGGGAGCTCTAGCAGGGCTCAATCCCAGGACACTGGGACCTGAGCCATAGGTAGATGTTTAACTGAGTGAGCCACCTGGGTGTCCTTGATAGTTACCTTCTTTTAATTATGTTGTTGTGACTTATCTGGATAGATTTAGATTTCAGTGAGAAGGTGTAGTTGAGGGTTCATGTCAAGGCTGCTGAATGGAGGAAGACATTTTGTAGGCCTCCTGGCTGAAGACCTGTTAGATACAGGAAGCTCGTATTTCTTGTGCCAGTTGTTTGTACAGTAATAATGATAATGAAGTGTTCAACTCATGAAACTTTTGGTGTTATGTCACCAGGGTTTATTCCTCTTACATGTGAAAATAAATGCAGAGGGGCACCAGTCAGTGGAGCTTGTGACTTTTTTTTTTTAAGATTTTTATTTATTTATTTGAGAGAGAGAGTGTGAGAGAGCAAGTAAGAGCATGAGAGGGGAGAAGGTCACAGTGAGAAACAGACTCCCATGGAGCTGGGAGCCTGATGTGGGACTTGATCCCGAGACTCCAGGATCATGACCTGAGCCAAAGGCAGTTGCTTAATCAACTGAGCCACCCAGGTGTCCCGAGCTTGTGACTCTTGATCTTAGGTTGTGAGTTCAAGCCCCATGATGGGTGTAGTGATTATAAATAAATAAATAAACAGACAAATGCAGATATGTCAAACAAGGGTCACTGTTATTGGCGATAAATGTAATTTTGTTTCTCAGTATTATAGGTGAACTAAGGACTTCTTCCATGGCCCAATTTCATTCTGTGTATCGTCATAAACAGTGACTTAAAAATCAAATAATGTCTGATTTGGTTAAGCATCACTTGGTTTGGTTAAGCTCAGTTGGTTAAGCATCTTGCCTTTGGCTCAGGTGGTCCTGGGATCAAGTTCTGCATCCTTGCTCAGTGGGATGCCTGCTGCTCCCCCTGCTTGTGCGTGCTCTCTCTCTGACTAATAAATAATCAAATAAAATCTTTTCCCTTCCCATTTAAAATAACTTCTAGTTACTTTTGATTTCTAAAATCAATAAATACTTATTGTAAATATTTTGGAAAGTATATACAATTACAAAATTATGAAAACACCCAAGAAGCAAACCCTAAACCCAGCCAACCAACCACCAACTAACTGTAATTCAATCTTCTGTAAGATTCTACTGTTAGTTTACCTTTTGTGACAGGACCATCTGTTTTTTTTATTCAAAGCTTGTAAAAATGTAAATGATTACAGTATATTTATAGACAGGGAAATCTCTTTGGTGCTAATAATGAGAATGATTGCTTTCTTTTGTTTTATTTTTTAAATCTGATGGTCAGTATGAATTTTTACTGATTCTCTGTTTTGTTTAGAGCTAAACTTACGGCTTATTTCTAGCAAGTATATAGGACTCAATTACATTTTATTTACTTAACTGAGAAAGAGACGATGAGAGAGGGAACACAAGCAGGGGAGTGGGAGAGTGCCCCCACTGGGAGTAGGGAGCCTGATGTGGGGCTCAATCCCAGGACCCTGGATCATGATATGAGCCGAAGGCAGTCGCTTAACCAACTGAGCCACCCAGGCACCCCTCTGTAGATAATTTTAAGATTATGTACTATTCTTTTCTATTTTTCCTAATATTGTTCAGTTAGGCTTCTAAATTTTTACCATTGTAGGTGGTGCTGTAATGAGTATTTTTATCAA
This sequence comes from Ailurus styani, assembly GCA_002007465.1. Classification (NCBI taxonomy): domain Eukaryota; kingdom Metazoa; phylum Chordata; class Mammalia; order Carnivora; family Ailuridae; genus Ailurus; species Ailurus styani. The sequence continues at coordinate 4,611,570 of LNAC01000035.1, read as the reverse complement.
TTGTAGTTTGAATTATTTTCTTCACTTAAGCCTTAGAAGCAGAAAAATACTGTTAGTCCTTTATAATGCTGTTCTACTTCTTATAATTATTTTTTCCCCGTTTTTAAGATTCAGTTTACATATAGTAAATATATTAGTTTACAGTTTGGTAGGTTTTGACAAATGCGTATATTCTTGTAACCACCATAATCAAGATACAAAACAGTTTCAACACTTCTGCAAATTCCCTGGAGTCCCTTCACAGTCAGTTCTTAACTCCATTCCCATCCTCTGGTAATCATGAATCTGTTTTTTGCCTCTCTAATTTTGGCTTTTCCAAATGTCGTATACTGTAAATGTGTAACTTTTGAGTCTGGTTTTTTTTTTTTCACTTAGTATAATACATTTGAAAATCTGTGTTGTATTTAACAGTATATTGGTCCATTGTGTTGCTCAGTAGTATTTCGTTAAATGGTTGTGTGACTGTTTTATCCATTTTGTGTGCTCAATTTTAATTCTCAGCTGGAATGCTTGGTATACTCATCACTTGAAAGATGGCATTTGGGTGGCATATTTTATTACTTTTCTATGTTGTGGGGTTTTTTTTTAAGCTCTTATTTATTTGAGAGAGAGTGCAAGCTGGGGAGAGAGGCAGAGGGAGAGGGGGAAGCAGATGCACAACTCAATCCCAGGACCCGGGATCATGACCTGAGCCAAACGCAGATGGCCTAATTGAGGCATCCAGGCGCTCCTGTATTGTGTTTCTGTAGCCTTTATACATGAGACAAAATTGTGTCAGGACATAAAATCTTTGGGCCATAGATAAAATATTTTATTGTCTTTGGCACATAGTATTTTAGAGAACCAAGGATAAACTATTTTTTCCCCCCTGCTGGGTTATGTAAGGAATACTCCAACATTAGGACAATTTGTTCTGGATGTGATTTTTATGTGCTGTATGAGTGAGACCTTTTGTTCTTCATAGTTTCAAAGCTTGAGAAGGTTCCTTTGGTTATATTTTGGTTATTGTAGGTTTTTTGCTCAGGAATGGTTTTTTTTTTTAATTATCAAGTTGTATCGTCATAATTTTTTAGAGCACTTGTCTTTTATTCATTTATTTGAGAGCACGAGAGAGCACAAGCAGAAGAAGGCAGCAGAGGGAGTGGGAGAAGCAGTGTCTCTGCTGAACAGGGAACCCCATGTGGGGCTTGATCCTAGGACCCTGGGGTCATGACGTGAGCCAAAGGGAGATGCTTAATTAACTGTGCCACTCAGGTGCCCTAGCAGTCATCCTTTTTTAATTTGAAATTTTAATTTAGTTAATTGTTGATTCACATGCTATTGTAAGAAATAATTGAGAAATCCTTTATACAATTTGCTCTCCTCCCCTCCTCCACCAGTCACATTTTGCAGATAACAGTTGAGTAGTATGACAGCACAGCTAAGATGCTGATTAAATTGATACATTGATAAAAATCCGCCCAATCTTAGATATTTCCAGTTTGGACTGATTTGTGTATGTGTGTATTAAGTTCAGTGTAATTTTATCACCTGTGTAGGTTTGTATATTTACCACTGTAGTCAAAATACCAAATAGTTTCAAAACCACAGAGACCTTTGAATAGCCCTTTTTATAACCACACCCACCTTCCCTTTGTGAGGTGGGGGAAGGGGAGCTCCCCCCAACCACTCATCTGTCTTTGGTTTTGTGATTTTGTCATTGCAAAACTGTTATATGAATGGAATCATCTAGTATATAGGCTTTGAGGATTGTCCTTTTTTTGCTCTGCAGAAGGTCCTGGAGACTTAGCAATTTGTACAGTAGTAGTTCATTCCTTCTGATTGCTACTTACGGTGCCATGGTATAGATGTACCACTGTTTGTTTAAACTGTTGAAAGACATCTGGGCAGATTCTCGTTTTTAGTTGCTACAGATAAGGCTGCTATGGACATTCATGTTCAGGTGTTTCTGTGAACATTACTTTTCATTTCTCTGGGATAAAAAGCCCACGGAGTGCACTTGCTGGGGTCATGCAGTAGTTACATGGGGTTATGTACAGTTTTTTAGAAACTGCTAAATTGTTTTCTGGAGTGGATGTGCCATTTTGCATTCTTACCAGCAATGTTTGAAAAGTGCAGTTTTTCTTTCCCCTTACCAGCATTTGGTGGCGTTACTGTTTTTATCTTCATTCTGATAAGATACATGATATCTCATTATAGTTTGAATCTATATTTCCCTCATGGCTAACGATGTTCATCATCTTTTCATGTGAGCAGTTATCTTTATTTTTTAATGTGATTTTATTCTTGTTTTACTTTTATATGATCTTAATTATTAATATATTAAATTCTGTTTGATAAATTTCCTGTTCCTTTTATCCTGATAATGTTTACAGAACTCCATTTATATGTTTGATAAGAGATCTTTACTTAGTTTATGGATCAGCATTAACTTAGTATGTATTCACTTGGAAAGAAAAAAAATTTTTTTTTAAAGATTTTTATTTATTTATTTGACAGAGAGAGAGAGAGAGAGATCATCACAAGTAGGCGGAGAGGCAGGCAGAGAGAGGGGGAAGCAGGCTCTCTGCTGAGTGGAGAGCCCGATGCAGGACTTGATCCCAGGACCCTGGGATCACGATCCGACCTGAAGGAAGCTGCTTAACCAACTGAGCCACCCCCGCGTCCCAAGAAAAAAATTTTTTAAGGTTTTATTTATTTTTGAGAGAGAGAGAGAGAGATGGAGCATGGCAGGGGAGGGACAGAGGGAGAAGCATACTCCCTGCTGACCAGAGAGCCTGACTTGGGACTCGATCCCAGCACTCTGGGATCATGACCTGAGCCAAAGGCAGATGCTTAATTGACTGAACCACCCAGGTGTCCACTTGGAAAATTCAGTAATTTATTTTTATTTAATATTTTATTTTTTAAAAGATTATTTTAGAGAGCCAGCAAGCATGAGCATGAGTTGGGGGAGGGGCAGAGGGAGAGACTCTCAAGCAGACTGCCCTTTGAGCTGTGGTGCCCATGAGGAACTCGATCTCATGACCCTGAGCAAGCCAAGAGTTGGATGCTTAATGCACTGAGCCCCCCAGGTTCCCCTTTATGATTTATTTTTAAGCCAGATTTGCAAACTTGTGGCCTTTGTGCTAGATCTGGCTTGCTGCCTGTGTATGTATGGCCCTTGAGCTAAGAATGGTTTTTCCATTTTTTAGGTTGCAATAAAAACAAAGAATACATGACAAAAACCCTGTGAAGCCCACAAAGTCTATGTTATTTGGCCTGTTACAGAAAAAGTTTGCCAACTCCTATTTTTTAAATAACAGCTTTATTGAGATGTTTTTCACATACCTTAAAATTTGTCCTTATAATTCAGTGGTTTTAGTACATTCAGTGTTATGCAACTATCAGCTATATAACTATAGGACATTTTTAGCACTCCCAGAAGAAACTTTGTACTCATTAGTAGTCATTGCCTATTTTCTCCTTTCCCAAGTCCTTGGCAAACACTAATCTACTCTTGTTTTCTGTAGATTTATTTGTTATGGATGTTTCATATAAATGGGATCATCTAATGTGTGGCTTTTTGTGTCTGGCTTCTTTCACTCACTTTTTAGGGTTCATGGGTGTTTATGTATCAGTGCTTCATTGCTTTTTATGGCCAAATAATATTCCTTTATATGATACATTATATAATTTTTATACATTCATCAGTTGATGGACATTTGGGTTTCCATTTTTTATTTATCTTTTTTTTTTTTTAAAGATTTTATTTGGGCGCCTGGGTGGCTCAGTGGGTTAATGCCTCTGCTTTCGGCTCAGGTCATGATCTCAGGGTCCTGGGATCGAGGCCCGCATCGGACTCCCTGCTCAGCGGGGAGCCTGCTTCCCCCTCTCTCTCTCTGCCTGCCTCTCTGCCTCCTTGTGATCTCTCTCCCTCTGTGAAATAAATAAATAAAATCTTTAAAAAAAAAAAATAAAAAAAAAGGATGTTCCTCTTTTAAAAAAAAAAAAAAAAAAAAAAAAAAAAAAAATTTTTTTTTTTTTTTTTTTTTTTTTTTTTAAAAGAGGAACATCCTTTTTATTTATTTTTTTTTTTTTAAAGATTTTATTTATTTATTTCACAGAGGGAGAGAGATCACAAGGAGGCAGAGAGGCAGGCAGAGAGAGAGAGGGGGAAGCAGGCTCCCTGCTGAGCAGGGAGCCTGACGCGGGCCTCGATCCCAGGACTCTGAGATCATGACCTGAGCCGAAAGCAGAGGCATTAACCCACTGAGCCACCCAGGCGCCCCATTTTTTATTTATCTTTATTTTAATCTTTGACCTTTTCCTCCAGATTGATCTCTTTTCAGATTTGTTTGCAATTATTTGGCTTACTATTTACTGCCTTTTGGATTTTAATTTTGCTATGACTTTTTGTCTGTGTATATTCATTTTCTCTCCAATAGATCATTTTCAGAAATCTTTTTTGTATCTTCAGGATGTGATTTCTTTTTCCTCGTTAAGTAGTTTACTCCCTATAGTCATGGTGACTTCCTTTTGATCACCCTTGAATTAACAGAGAAGAAAGAATCCTAGAGTTCTGGCCACAGATGGGCTGTGTGGGTGGCTGTTATATCTTCAGATACACAGTTGGGTGGCAGAGTAATGTGCACAGCTCCTTCTCCACTTCTGAGTTTCTAGCAGACTTTCATCTAGTGCAGCTTTCTGGATGGGTCCTTTTGTCTTTGTTGCTGAAACAGTTGGAGTATTCCAGACATATTTTGATCCCCCCAATCTAGGACATAATTTAAGACTCAGACTCAGAGCTTACTTCTCCCTCTCCCTGTCACTCTGCTGGCTTGTACTCTCTCTCTCTGTCAAATAAATAAATAAAATTTTTTAAAAGAAAATTATTTCATAGTTTGAGAATTAAATAATATTGCTACCTAGAACATAGTCAATAAGTACTAGTTGTTACAACAGTTATAAAAGGCCCTCCTGTTTCTGTTCTTTTTCACAGTGCTGTCCCTGTGGAAACTGCTTCTGGATATACCATAATGATCATTTTTATTTACTGGAGGCTATTCCTACCCTTAATTTTTGGTTGGAGAGTATTTACTGTTTTTTCTTATTGATAAAATTAACTGCACAGTGAGCACCTTCGCTTATCAACCTTATGCCTTATTTTGGTTATTTAAGATGTTTTTAGAAGAGGATTGGTTTGAAAGGTATTCGTATTTTAAAGACATCATAGGGGGCCTGGGTGGCTCAGTGGGTTAAAGCCTCTGCCTTCAGCTCAGGTCATGATCTCAGGGTCCTGGGATCGAGGCCCACGTGGGCTCGCTGCTCAGCAGGGAGCCTGCTTCCTTCTCTCTCTTCCTGCCTCTCTGCCTACTTGTGAGATCTCTGTGTCAAATAAATAAAATCTTAAAAAAAAAAAAAGACATCATAAATGTCAGATTCATTTTTAGAAGATTCTTTCTGATTTTTTTTGGTAGGCATTATACACAATGTAGAAACTACTTAAGAAATTTTAAATTAACATTTGATTAAATCATCGTTTAGTCTTGTTTATGTCTATATGGAAATATATACATCTTTTTACATATGCAGATTTGTAGAATCCTTACACATAAACATTTTCTTCTGTTTAGCAATTTTAAAAATGTCTTAAATAGCTGTATAAAATTCTGTAAATGAGTATATGCTATATTTAATGATTCCTGGTATATTTAAACTTTTTACCACTTTTTTTTAAAGATTTGAGAGCGAGCACGCTCGCACACATGTGCGTGTGGGAGAGGAGCAGAGGGAAAGTGAGAATCTCAAGGAGACTCCCACTGAGCAGGGAGCCCAGTGTGGGGCTTGATCTCATGATCCTGAGATCATGACCCCAGCCTAAAGCAAAACTTGGTCTCTCTACAGACTGAGCCACCCAGGTGCCCAATAAAACTTTTTTTTTTTTTTTTTACCATTTTTGCCATCATAGTGCCTATTTGAAGGTCTTTATTAATAAATCTTTGATTATATTTCTGATTATTTGCCTTGGTTAAATTCCTAGAAGTGGAATTACTGCTTCAGAGGGCATGACCATTTATAAAACTTGGTGCATATTGTCAAATTTCTTTCTTGAAAAGCTCTAAAAAGCCTTATTAAGTATTAAGCAGGATAAGAACCATTTTATAGAAGCTGGCACTAGAAGTCCTCGTTCTATTTTTATCACTCCTAAGACCAAGGGTAATTTCTCACATTACAATTGTGTGTAATTCGTGCCATGTTTTTAATACTGTGGGGGGTTACTTTTAGGGAGATAAGGTAAACTACCGTGGCTCTATTGATAGAGTGCAGTTTTGCTACTTAGTGGTTGTTACTTAAGAGGGCGGTTAAGAGAGCAGTTAGGACATGTGTACCATGGTCTTTGAACTTTTGTCTACATCCATTGCCGGAGGGCAGATTAACTAGAGAAGTAATCTTTAAGTATTCCTCCTACCTGGAGATTGACACTGTAGGCATACCCTGTAGCAGATAGTTTCTCCTCTGAACTTATTTTCCAAAATTGGTAGTTTTCACTGGTGGTGAGTTGTATATCTGTTTAGAGTAATACTTCTAATCAGTGCCTGTGTAGGCCCATAAGTTTTTTTTTTTTTTTTGACAAACTCTTATGGTAGAAATTTTTCTAAACCTTTTATGCCTATGATTATATGTCTGTTAGTGAACACAAGGAATGACATAGTGAATCTCAGAAAATTTGGTATTAGCAAAACTTTGGAAAAGCCAGTTGTGTGCCTTTTTGCGGACAAATATTTGTTACTTTCAATTACTTTACATAGATTCCAGTGCTCTGCCAGTAGGAGATTGTTCCTGATTCCAGTGATGGCAAATACGTTAAATTTTCATTTTCTGAAAAGATCTGATACTTACAGATTTGCCACAACCTGATTTAAGAATTTTTCGACAGGTATTCTTCATTTTATCTTTTTTCCCCCCATATGTCCTCTCTTGAGATTGTTATTTTAGAATGAAGCTTTTTCACTTTTTGGTGTGTTCTCCATTTGCAGATAAACATTTTTTTTTTAAAGATTTTATTTATTTATTTGACACACAGAGAGAGATTACATGGAGGCAGAGATGCAGGCAGAGAGACAGGGAGAGGAGGAAGCAGGCGCCCTGCTGAGCAGAGAGCCCGATGCGGGCCTCGATTTCAGGACGCTGAGATCATGACCTGAGCCGAAAGCAGAGGCTTTAACCCACTGAGCCACCCAGGCGCCCTGCAGATAAACATTTTTGATGTAATCTACATAGTGGTATGGGAGCCTCATGTTCTTGAAATTTGTTGTTTTTATGGTCAGGAACATGCCATTCAGATATCTGGCTGTAGTTTATAGACAGACAGAGATAAGGTTGATTATTACCTTTTTTTTTTTTTTTAAAGATTTTATTTATTTATTTCACAGCGGGAGAGAGATCACAAGGAGGCAGAGAGGCAGGCAGAGAGAGAGGGGGAAGCAGGCTCCCTGCTGAGCAGAGAGCCCGATGCGGGCCTCCATCCCAGGACCCTGAGATCATGACCTGAGCCGAAAGCAGAGGCTTTAACCCACTGAGCCACCCAGGCGCCCTGATTATTACCTTTTTATTTATTTTTTAAGATTTTTATTTCGAGAGTGATCCCACGCATGTGAGGGGACAGAGGTAAGGGAGAAGCTGATTCCCTGCTGAGTAGAGGGAGCCGGCTGCAGGGTTCCATATTAGGACCCTGAGACCATGACTGAAGCCAAAGGCAGAGAGGCTTAACTGACTGAGCCACTCAGGTGCCCCCAAATTTTCTACGTTATCTCTATACCCATTGTGGAGCTCAGACTCACAAGCCTGAAATCAGAGTCTGGTGTGCCCCTCATCACTGTCAAGTTTTTACACTTTTAATTAGGTTCTTTTGTAAGAATATAGTTTTTTTCCTATAGTGAAAATGGTCTAGTCCTCAGTATTGATTTTAGCTTGAACATGATTGGTGAAATAAAGACAACTGGCAGAACCAGTAGTTGTGAGGTTTTTGTGTTTAAAGGTCACTAGTATCATTAAATGATTCTGAAAATATATGTTCGTCCTTCACTTTATAAATTGTTTTCTTTTATGTCTAGGAAGTGCTGACATTTACATGAGATATATATATTCCTGTAGCCAAGCAGTTTTGGTAATATAATTATAGTAGTTTATTACTATTATGTGGGTCTGTTACACATTAGGTAACCTGTAACTCTTTAATGTTTTACTTTAACTGCTAATGATAGTAGCAGTCTTTAAATGATAGTAAAAATTGGAAGTTCTTTTTTTTTTTTAAGATTTTATTTCAGAGAGAGCAAGTACAGAGAGGGGGAAGGGTCAGAGGGAGAAGCAGACCCCTTGCTGAACAGGAAGCCCTGTTCCAGACTCAACCCCAGAACTCTGGGATCATGACCTGAGCTGAAGGCAGACACTTAACTGAGCCACCTAGGCGCCCATGGAAGTTCCTTCTGACCTTGGCTATTGTGGGGACTTCATTTCCCCCTTGTGTACGATGGCGGACAGTATCATAATAGTAATCAGTTGCTGGAACAACTGTCTAACCTACATGTGCTTTTGTGCTTGCCTTTGATGAGAACAGAGAAGTTAATTAAGGGTAGAGACCTCAATTTGAATTCCACTTCTAATCTTTATCCATGCATGACCTTGCACAAGTTACTTCACTGAACCTTGGTTTCCTCATATATAAGATAGAAGAATGTCTGTTTTGCAGTAGTGTCTTGAAACTCAGCAAACTCTGGTATTTAATGTTAGTGACAGTGAAAAAAGAATGGAAACATTCATGAATGTTAGGCCAAAAGAGTAGGTCCCCCCTCCTCCAGTAGTCAAGAAGAGTGATTTGTATTTTGAGGAACGTAGTCACTTTTTGGTTTTTTTTTTTTTTTAAAGTGGGTACCTTCTTGAGAGTACCTCATTTCCTTCCTTCCTTGAGAAGGGTGGGGATAGGAGAGAAAGAGGGGAGAGAGAATCTCAGGCAAGCTCCACACCCAGCTTGGAGCCTAGGGTGGGGCTTGCTGTGAGGATCCTGAGAACGTGACTTGAACAGAAGAAACCAAGAGTTCCAATGCTTAACCGACAGAGTCACCCAAGTGCCCTGAGTAATGTGCATTTTCAAATTAAGGCTGTTAAAGACATCATAAAGCATATGTCCAATACAACGGAAATCCCAGTAAATATTGTTTGTAGGGCGCCTGGGTGGCTCAGCGGTTTAAAGCCTCTGCCTTTGGCTCAGGTCATGATCTCAGGGTCCTGGGATCGAGGCCCACATCGGGCTCTCTGCTCGGCAGAGAGCCTGCTTCCTCCTCTCTCTCTGCCTGCCTCTCTGCCTACTTGTGATCTCTCTCTCTCTGTCAAATAAATAAAATCTTTAAAAAAAAATATTGTTTGTAATACAGGTAGTAGTGGTGCAGAAGATATAGAATACTTGTTTTTTCCCTCTCTTAATGATTGTTTTTAATTATTTGAGCAGAAGAGAGAGAGAGCACACATGTACACAAGCAGGGGGAGTAGTAGATCCCCTGCTGAGCAGGGAGCTCTTTGGGGGGGGGGGGGTCAATCTGAGGACCCTGAGATCATGACCTGAGCTGAAGGCAGACGCTTAACCGAGCCCCCCAGACACCCCAAGATTTTTTAAAAAAACATTATCTGCACCCAGTGTGGGGCTCAAATATGTAATAACCCCCAGGATCTAGAGTCATATGCTCTACTGACTGAGCCAGCCAGGTGCCCCTCAAGTTTCTGCTTGGGTTTTTCTCAATGGTATCTCCTTCTGGTAAGGGTTCTTGGCACCAGTTCTTCTGCTTATATTGTTCTGGATCTGTGTTAGTGAAATAGAGCCATGGTGATCTAGGCTTGCCTATGCAAAAAATCCTCCAGGAGAGCAAAGGTAGTTGAGAAAATCTGACAACTTTGTTTGAGTAGTTAAGGAAACAAAGTATTTGAATAAAGGCAGTTTTAGTCTCAAGGTATAGACTGAAATCTTTGTCTAGCTAGCAGAATTTCAGGGCATTAAGTGAAAGACCATCAGGGTTTATCTGACCCCCTAAGTAGGAAGTATGTGGACCTTCATGGTACGGGGTGGCTTTCTCATAGTCTCTTTTGTTTCTGCTTTTTTCAACATTCTTTCTCTTCTGTTGACTGCTTATTCACCTGGTTATACTTGAATGACACCCCAACTGCTAGACATTTAGGGAATCTCATTTTATCTTTCCATAGCTGTCTGATCCAAATGCTTAGAGAGGAACTGGAGTAGGTCAGTTTATCATTTCTCACCAGGTACTGCAATGTTGGCTGGCAAAAGAGGTGAACATCTAAATGGTGAGGTAAGAGGAGAATCAAGAGACCATAGTGGCATGGGAAGTTCAGGAATGAATTGTAGAAGGTAACTTAACTGAGGTGTTTCCCCCCCCCCTTTTTTTTAAAGAAGAACTGGAAGAAGATGGGCATGATTGAGCCAGTTTTTTTCTGAATGGATGAGAATGGAGAATGGACGTTGGGTATTTAGTTGGGAATTGAGGAGAGGAAATGCTAAGTTGCTAAGTTTAGAAGTACTTTATCTTATTTTTTTAAAAGATTTTGAGAGAGTCAGGGAGAGGTCATGAGAGAGGAGGAGGTCAGAGGGAGAAGCAGACTCCCCATGGATCTGGGAGCCTGATGTGGGACTTGATTCTGGAACTCCAGGATCATGACCTGAGCTGAAGGCAGTCGCTTAACCAACTGAGCCACCCAGGTGCCCCTAGAAAGTACTTTAGACAGGGAGTAGGAGGAGGGGTAGAGGGATGCTCAGTATTTTGACCTTGAGATCACAACCTAAGCCAGTATCAGAGTTGGACACTTAACCCACTGGGCCCACTAGGTACTTCTAATACATTGCTTATGGAAATGCTGAATTGGGGAGACAACCAACACTGCCCCCCAGGGGTGGGGGAAAGAAAGGATGGGTGGGTGGAGACATTTCAGTAACTTAAGAGTTAAATGTAGGGTGAAGTATTGGACATTTCGTCTCACTTAACCAGTACAACAAACTTGTAAAATAATTGATATAATTGATTTATCTCAGAGATGAGGAAACAGTGATGTATCATTCGTTGTATATGGGATGTTGGGAATGGTAAGTAGGATGACGGAAAGTGATGTAGTTTTGGAATATATAGGTGAGACTCGGAGCTGACCACTAAGGAATAATTGAGCTGTCTTTGGTGCAAAATGGTTTAATTTGGTGCAAAATGGTTTATTAAAGGACAGAAAGAGCTGCTGCACCAGGATCTTGAGGAGTGATTATATACTTAGAGGAGTTGGGGGAAGGAAGCAAAAGGAGGTTTCAAAAGAATTTTCTTTTTTTTTTTTTTTTTAAGATTTTATTTATTTATTTGACACAGAGAGAGAGAGAGATCACAAGACGGCAGAGGCAGGCAGAGAGAGAGGAGGAAGCAGGCTCTCTGCCGAGCAGAGAGCCCGATGTGGGCCTGGATCCCAGGACCCTGAGATCATGACCTGAGCCGAAGGCAGAGGCTTTAACCCACTGAGCCACCCAGGCGCCCTCAAAAGAACTTTCATATGCTAAAGACGACCAACCAGTCTACAAGATACTGGAGGCCTTGCCATAGTCAAGTTTGTTTTCCACTCTAGCAAGGTATTAAGACAGTTGGGAGATTCCTGAAAGATTGTCACACGTCCCACCCAGGAGTGAGGGCGCAGGGGGAGGTTGCAGGGTGTAGGCTTATGCTTGGCTCCCTTATCATTTCCTCCCTGAACAATTCTGACCCTTAAATCTAAGGTTGTTGAAGGTGTAAAGTCTCATCTTCTGTAAGGTCCTCCTGCTAAATAGGGGTGTAGAGATGTTCCTACCTATGGGTCATTTGAACATATTAACAAAAGCAGAGGCAGCTGAACGCTGACAGGAAGTATCTCTGGGTGATAGGGATCATCTGTTGCTGTGAAGTCATAGTAGGGATGGAGTCTCAGTAGCAAGTGGAGAGATATTACAAAAGGCAACACATTAAAATTAGTATGGCTAGCTATTAAGAATGAGAAATCCAATAAAGAAATCCAATAAAGTGACCCTTAATAGTTGACCATGATTTCCTTCTAAGCCAGGAACTTAACCCATCATTAAAGGAACAAGAGATCATTTAAAGCCACCAATTTGGGTATTCATGTTGGTTAGAAACCCAGAAATATTTTTGTGGTAATCTGGAATATATACACAAGTTCTACTTTGTGCAACACAAACATCAAATGCTATTTATTCATAATATTTTATAAAAGTGCTTCATGCATCTGTATTCCTTTAGTGTTTAATAGAGAAATGCTATTTTCAGTGTCATTTAGGGCTTTGACCATGTACCTTATTTTAGCTTCTCTGTGCCAAACATCCTCCAGTCTCAAAGAGGGAACAAAGATGGATGCTAGGTGGTCATACCAATATAACACAGAACATGTCCACTATTGTTTTAAATTTGGAAGGTTAGCTGGGTTGGTAATGGTTTTAATAATGTCTCCATGTATCCAGGCAAAACCCAGAGTACAGTGCCCTTATCCATCCAGCCTGGGGACTGGCCACAATTTAGAGTCACATAGCCACTGGATCCTAGCCAGGAGCCAGCCATCTAATACTGGGCCTCTTTGAAGTGCAGTCAGGGTATCAAGGGCTGTTCACTTGGAGGGCTGTCCTTTGAATTTGTTTAATAATTTCTGGGTCAGTATGATTGGGGAATTATGGCTTGATAATAACCCCCCTTTTAAAATTTCTCTATGTCATGTAGGACTCGGAAGCCTATTTGGAGTCAGTATGAATATTAATTTAAGACTTTGGCAATTGCCAAGCACAAGCGAGCACTATGGCTTACCCAGCTTTTCTTATTCCTTTTTCCCTGAAACTATTGCCATCAGGAAACCAACTGTCATCTGCTTTTTTTAATAGGGGCATCTTAAATCTGAATGACTAGAATAAACAAGATCAATAACCTCTGAATAGTCATGCTCTATAGAGAAGTACTTAAGGGTAGATGGGTTTAAAGTTTGACAGGTCTTAAATATATTTCAGGCATATGTTTACTTTTGGTCTCTTAAGACTAAAGTCATTACAGTCAGGGACTGTCCATAGTGAGGAACTTAGGCTCCTTTTTTTTTTTTTTAACTGGAAGAGCTTTTGTATGCTCATTAGCTAAAGCCTTAGTTTGCAATTGTACCTCAAAAAGAGGTGGCTTGAAGGATAATAAATATGACTATGAGGGACGAAACCATTAAGAAGCCCTTTTTGTTTGAGGTCCAGCCTTAACAATTATCTTAATTACAAAGAATCCCTGGCAATAGGAGAAAAACTTGTCAAGAGATAAGGATATGTCACCCCCATTATCACAGTTGATAGTTAACCCTATGGAGTGGGGTATGCTCTGGCTTTTAAGGAAAAGTTTCATCATCCCAGCCACCAAGAATTGGTTGAAGTGTTAGTTAAGTTATATAATCATCAGGGAATTAATCCTGAATAATTATATACCCATGGGGTCCTTTTATGCCCACAGAATAAGCAGCAGTTATACATGAGCTATTTATTGTGTGTAAATAGAAAAGCTATTTCTCTCCAGTTTATCTCAAGTTGTCTAACTTCTAGGACTGAACATCCACAAAGGTGGGTTACTGAATCATAAGTTTTCTAAAATAACCTTCATTTTCAGAGATAACCAGATCCAGACTAATGTCTGCAAAACAAGTCATAATTAACATACTTGGCCTGGGGCACCTGGGTGGCTCAGTTGTTAAGCGTCTGCCTTCAGCTCAGGTCATGATCCCAGGGCCCTGGGATTGAGCTTTGCACTCCACCGGGCTCTCTGCTCTGCAGGAAAGCCTGCTTCTCCCTCTCCCACTCCCCCTGCTGGTGTTCCCTCTCCCGCTGTGTCTCTCTCAAATAAATAAATAAAATCTTAAAAACCAAACAAACTTGGCCTAATTATTTACATAAGCTCAGCAAGAATGATTGATCATATAGCTCTTTTAGAATCTGCTTTGCTGAAACTTTTATAAGGAATCTCAAGGTTACACTTTTAGTAGCCTCTCTAGGCCAGCAGCCTCTCCAGGCCAGAAGGCAAGCCAGGTACTGCCACCAGCCAGCCATGCCTGTAATACCTGTAGATGTGGGCAGATTCCTCTTCATGAGGTCCCTAATATATCCTGAGGTTCCCCCGCACCATCCAGGAAGTGATGTTCTTTACTCACCTGGTGAGGCTGTTGGGAACTCTCTAAGCAAGGTATCAGGCCAACATTTCCATGGGGCTTTATAGCTCCAGGTTTCATAAAGTCAGCCATGCTAGTTCCTCAAAGCTGTTCGGTCATATCTGAGTCCATGCATGTCTCTCTCAAATAGGACATTTCATTCAAAGCCTTGGTGAAATAACCAACATTTGCAAGTGTATCCTGTTAAGAGAGAACAGATTCTTGGGCGCCTGGGTGGCTCAGTGGGTTAAAGCCTCTGCTTTCGGCTCAGGTCATGATCTCAGGGTCCTGGGATCGAGGCCCGCATTGGGTTCCCTGCTCAGCGGGGAGCCTGCTTCCCCCTCTCTCTCTGCCTGCCTCTGGGCCTCCTTGTGATCTCTCTTCCTCTGTGAAATAAATAAAATCTTTAAAAAAAAAAAAAAGAAAAAGAACAGATTCTTATTGAACTTACGCAAATAACTGTAATTGCCATGGAAGAAAGAATACTTACTGAAATCTGCTGAAACCTTTGGAGTTTCAGAGGGTTCAGAGAAGTTAAATGCTTCAGTTTGTTTACAAGTGAGTATTTTATCATACTTTTTTAAGTCATAGGTATCTTAAAAGAAAGTTTACTTAATCTGGAAGAGTAAACGTTAGAGAACCAGCAATATTTTAAACAAGTCACAAAACTATGATAATCTTAGTTCACTTAGTTCCATGTTACTATTTTTTGTTTTATTGAAATGCAGCTTTTAGTTCATTCTGGAAATTCTTACCATTTCAGAAAGTTTTAGGATTTTAAAGATATTGAATACCTGTATTTGTCCTTATGTCCTTTATATGAATCTCCTTGAAGATGAAACATTTTACAAGAGAACAATAATAATAACTATAAATGACAAAAACTCAGAAAGGTACATGGTTAAAAAAAATCTGAGGAGATCTCTCTCTCCTACTCCCCCTGCTTGTGTTCCCTCTCTCGCTGTGTCTCTCTGTCAAATAAATAAAAATAAAATCTTTTATTAAAAAAAAAATTGGAGAGGTTATAAATATAACTGGCAAGGAAATCTCTGTGATGATACGTAACACTTCAATAATCAATTAAAATACTGAGTGATGATCTTATAACAAACCTAATTAGACTGTTCATGGTTTAAATCTTGGTGGAGTTTGCTAAAACCTTAGAAAGTTTTAAAGCACATGCTTAAATAGGATTAGGGATCCTTCAAAAAGACCTGATAAGGGAAAACGTAGAAACTGGTTTTCTGGGCAGACAAAAGAGAAAAAAACCCTTTGTTTCCATTTTCTTATTATAAGCAGACAAACTTAAGAAAACTTTGTCTTTTGAACAGAGAGAATTCCAACCTTATACTGTACTTTTAAAATCCCTTTAATATTTGTTCTGACCACACCTAAAATTCCTTTCCAAAGATTTCCCATCACAAATCTACAACTTTCCCTTGCATTCAGATTTTGTCCCAAGCCATTTTTTTTATTAAAGATTTTTTAAAAAAATTATTTGACAGAGACAGCAAGAGAGGGAATATAAGCAGGGGAAGTGGGAGAGGGAGAAGCAGGCTTCCTACTAAGCAGGGATCCTGACTTGAGCAGAAGGCAGACTGAGCCACCCAGGCACCCCCCCCAAGCCATTTCTTTCCAATCAAATATCTTATTATAGGAAAAAATTACCTTCTTTTACCTTCAACAAAAATGCATTCCTATTCCTTTTATCTTTCTTACATTATCTCCTACTTTTCTACATACAGAGTTGTTTCCCTTATTCCCATCAGTCTTCATTACATTTAGCAGAATTTTTCACTCCTAGAAATCTTAAGTCTCCAGTGAAAACTTAGTAACCAGTTGTGAACTGATAACACCAAAACTTTAGACTGCAAATTTGTGAGTCAGTTAAGCACAAAGCATGTTTACCAATAGACCCAAATATCCTTAGTTTCTGGACAGTAAGTCAAAAGTGAAAACCTATATTCAGTAATTAATGCTTTAGCACTTTATCTGATTTGGAAAAGTCCCAGGTGATGTCCAATGAATTCACTTCCATTTATCATCCCCGCAAAACTTTCAAGTTTCAGGTTACCAAAGACTTTTAACAGTTACCCCTGAAAACTTTTTGCGTCAGACAAGATTAACTACCATTTTAAAGTCATCCTTTTGCTAACAAATTGCAACAGAGATGTTAAGAGTTTATTTGACCTTCAGCGAACCTCGATAGAATAAAAGTTACATTTAATGCTGGTAATTTTAAAGACATGTCTAAGTTAAACCAACAGACTTAAATTAGTTTAAATACTGAATATATTCCACCTGGGCCTATCCCATTTTCAATTTTTACCTGGTGGGGAAATCTGGAGTTGGTGGTGGTAAGTCCAGGGATGGTCTTCTTGATGGCGTTTTGGAACTCAGGTGAAATTCAGTGGGGTGAAGTCTGGAGGCGACAACCATGAGGAGCTGAGGACCAAGAAAGAATTTTTGAGACGTCTTTGGTACAAAATGGTGGTTTATTAAAACACAGGGACAGGACCCACAGGCCCCTGGGGCCTTGAGGAGTGGCTGGTTATATACTGGGGAGTTGGAGAAGTAAGGAAAAGGGAGGTTTCAAAAGAACTTTCATATGCTAAAGGAGGCGGACCTACAAGATACCCAAGGCCTTGCCATTGTCAAGTTAAGGTTGTTTTCCCCTCTCGCAAAGTATTAACATTTAGTTGGGGGCTTCTGGAAGAATGTCACACATATCCCACCCATAAGTGGAGGGTGGAGCGGGAGGTTGGTGGGTGTCAGCTTATGCTTAGTCCTCAGCTACCCCTCTGTTCCCTCTTCATTCTTGCACTCTTGACAGTGTGGGGAGGAGCTATGGTGCCTGAGGCACTAAGGATGGTCTAGAAGACAGTTACGCAGGCCACACCCAAGGGCAGAAGAAGTGGGGAGAGGGAGACTGACGGAAGAGGCAGAGTGTTGCCAGAAGGCAGATAATGGGTTCCTGGTTCTCCATTTCAATAGCTCCAGAGGAGCAGACGCCATGTTTTCCCGCCAACAAAGGGCACTAGGGAGTCCATGTTGGGCCAGAAAAAACGGGGATTTCCCCCCAAACACAGATAGTTTCAGCAGCTGCTTGGGAATATTCCTTCAAGTCCCAAGGTAGACTAACCACAGATGGCTCCAATTATAGCCATTAACCTGGGAAATAAGTGAGGGAGAAGCCCCCACATCTGTTAGGGAGGATAGTGAGAGAGAGTCGAGTCCCCTTTGTCTGGGATGGTCTTGTGTTTCCTCCAGCAACCTGGGCTTACTTGAAGGAGGCCTATTTAGATAATTATCATCCAATATGTTGGGGGGGGTGGCAGTTTACAAGCGACACATTCGGGTAAGAGGCCCTTAGGTCAGGGTCCTGGTATAGAGCAATGAAGGCTTAAGTACCAGCAATGAAGGTACCTACCCTAGGTCCATTTACCCTATTTCCTGCAGAGGAGAGCCAACTGAATAGATCCCACCAAGGCCATGCAGTGTAACAGGAGCTTGGTCCTTTCTTAAGTTTTGCAGTCTGAATTGTGTCCAGTGGGTTAAAAAGTCATCCCAAGGGAGAGTCCTTGGGAACTGACGAGAAGGTCCATTTTCCCCTGTGGCGTTGGAGGATGCATCATAGGTTCCTGGTGTCAAAGCAACCTGAGGTGTCCCTGAGCAAAATCACTATAATTACCACTGCACTTAAAAAGGTCCATGTAGGAGGGAAGCCTGCCCTCCTCTCTGCTTTCCTATTGCATCCTAGGCTGCAGATGGGTGCCAGAAATACCATGCCTTGAAGGTCGTGTACCCTTTTTATCTGCCTTGAAGGTCATGCCATAGAAGGTCATGACTTACCTTGCCTTGAAGAACCCGCCATTTTTAACCCATGGAGAACACTAGAAAAGTTTTACATGGGGAAATTACCAAATTTTTTATCTTAAATAGTTAGTAGAGGACACTGACACAAACAGTAAAGATTCTAAGCCATATTCCAACACATGTGGTCCTTAGAGCCAACTTCCCTAGGAAACGGTTCCCGGTTGGCTTTTAATTCCATTGGGTAGTGTTTCAGCCAGGTCCTAGTGGAGGTCCCATGGCCAGAAGTGGCTAGACCAGGGATGTGAAGGGGATCACATTAGATCAGTCAGGAGAAAACCTCACATGGGAGTCTTAAGACTGTCAGCCATGCTAATAGTAACGTTGATGTCTGTCCCATGCCCAAGACAGACAACTTTGTTTAAGAACAGGAATAAACAGGGGGCACCGAATTGGTTTGTTTGTTTGCTTGCTTATTTATTTATTTATTTATTTATTTGAAGAGAGACTGGGAGAGTGCATGAGCAGAGGCAGGCAGGAGAGAAGCAGACTCCCCGCTGAGCAGGGAGCCCAATGCAGGGCTAGATCCCAGGAACCTGAGATCCTGAGACCATAACCTGAGCCAAAGGCAGACACTTAGCCATCTGAGCCACCCAGGCGCCCCAAGTTTCTGGGTTTTATTACCATCCCAGCCAAGGTACTAACTTCTGGCCGAAAGGCAGGCTTTCTTCTCCCCTTAAGTAGCCACAGGGTAGAGGTTTGGAGCCTGAGCAATTGACATGAAAGTATTCCAATAAGACTGTACTCCTTGAAGAGCCCCTGAATGGAGAATAAAGGAAAAGAAAAGAGTACTCACCAAGTTTGCACCAAAGCTCGGTCCAGATGTGAAGGCTCAAAGCCCCACGTTTGGGCGCCATATGATGTGGTTTTGGCATATAGGTGAGCTTTGGTGGGGTGAGATCTGGAGCTGATGACCAACAAAGAATTCTCGAGACGTCTTTGGTGCAAAATGGTGGTTTATTAAAGCAGAGGGACAGAACCCATGGGCAGAAAAAGCTGCTGCTTCAGGATCTTGAGGAGTGGTGAGTTGGGTGAAGTAAGGAAAAGGGAGGTTTTGAAAGAACTTTCATATGCTAAAGAGGCTGACCTAGGGCCCCTGGGTGACTCAGTGGGTTAAGCCTCTGCCTTCACCTCAGGTCAGGCTCTCAGGGTCCTGGGATCTGCTCAGCAGGGAGCCTGCTTCCTCCTCTCTCTCTGCCTGCCTCTCTGCCTACTTGTGATCTCTCTCTCTTTGTCAAATAAATAAATAAAAATTAAAAAAAGGGGGGGGGCGACCTACCGGACACCTACATTGGGCTGCTTCTCCCTCTCCCTCTGCTGCTCCCCCTGCTAGTACTTGTGCCTGTGTACTCTTTCTCTCTCAATAAATAAAATATTAAAAAAAAAAAAAGACACCTAGAAGATACCAGAGGCCTTGCCATTGTCAAGTTAAGGTGGTTTTCCCCTCTAGCAAGGTATTAACATTAAGACAGTTTGGAGATTCCTGGAAGAATGTCACACATGTCCCACCCAAGAGTGGGGGTGGGGGGAGTTGCAGGGTGAGGCTTATGCTTTGTCTTCAGCTAGCCTTCTGTTTCCTCATCAGAAAGAGCAGGTAGTGCTGAATGTGATTTTTTCTTTTTTTTAAGATTTTATTTTTTATTTGACGGCACAAGTAAGCGGAGTGGGGCAGGCAGAGGGAGAGAGAGAAGCAGGCTCTCCGATGAGCAGGGAGCCCGATACGGGGCTCAATCTCAGGACCCTGGAATCTTGACCTGAGCTGAAGGTAGTCGCTTAACCAACTGAGCCACCCAGACGCCCCTTATTTTATTTTATTTAAAGATTTTATTTATTTATTAGAGCATGAGAGGGGAGAAGGTCAGAGGGAGAAGCAAACTCCCCATGGAGCTGGGAGCCCGATGCGGGACTTGATCCTGGGACTCCGGGATCATGACCTGACCTGAAGGCAGTCACTTAACAACTGCGCCACCCACGCGCCCCGGAGTGTGATTATTTTAAAAGAAAGATTTGTAAGGTGCTACTTTTGCTTAATTTTTAATTGTCTAAGTGTGATACATAGTTCTGGGTTTATCTCTTTTGATCTTATATATAACTTCCTGTGTGGTAAAACATGGAACTTAATTTGCTTCATTATGGCTCTAGTTAGGACAGGATCCCTGAGAGAAGGAGGCAGCTGTTGAGGGTTACAGAAGAAAGTTCTGTGATCTGGGGAGTGGAAGGGAAACTCAGAAGCATGGGGTATGTGTATGGGTGATAAGTGTGGTGGGATGAAGTTAGGAATATATAGAGAGGTAGGTCAGGCAGTAAAGTGCTTTATCTTGCTTTGCCTTTTTAGTAGAGAGAGCAGGAGATGCCTTTGTGGGGAGGGGCAGCAGTAGGGAAAGTTTTGGATGGTTACGAGAAAGTTACATGTTAGTGACAAATAGCCCAAAGAGGAAAAGTAGGAAACAGATTAGTGAAACCAGAGCAGATAGGGAAGATCAGTTAGAATGAAGGACATCTTACAGACATATAGCAAAAGTGGAAAAGGAATTAGTTAAGTAGTGCTAGAAATGAACATTAACCTGGCACTCAAATTAGATATTAGAGAAAGGGGAGGTAGAGCGTGAGAAGTAGAAAAGATTGTTCTGTTGTGATGAGAGCATTTACTCTGATTATAATTTACAGCCACCTTTTCTCCTTTATGAGAGAAAGGGCTTCTCTGTTACATGCCTTAAATATTTCTGTTCTTTGATTTCTCTGGATTCCTGAGCATCTTCCTCTGGTCATTAGTTTTGTTTTTAGGAAGAATTTGTGTGGAGTTTGTGTGGTGTTGCTGACCATACCAGGTATAGTTCCTATTATAAACAATAAGTTCCTGATGTGTTAAAAATATTTTTGTGAGAATGACTTGGTTTATCTGGTCTAGTCACCTGTGGGCAGATGGTTTATAATGGAGTTTCTAGACTAGCACATCAAACTTTGGAGAGCGAGTCTCCTTCTCACCAGTGTCTACAGGAGTTAGGAGGGAGTACACAGAGGGAGGAGGGAGAGTGTTCATCTTGTAGTGGGAGGCAGAGGGAGACCCCTGGAAAGAAGGAGGGCTGGGGGAGGAGAAGAGAGAGTTGAAGAGGGAGAGAGAAGACCTGAGCAAGCTAGGAAATTAGGAAATAAGGAGGGAGGAAGGGAGGAGGGGGGGGAGGAGAGAGAGGGAGAGGGAAATGGGATAGATGGGAAGATTATCTAGAAAGGAATGCAAATTGCTCCAAGGGCAGGATGGGCCGGAATTTGAAGGTCGGGGGAGGAGACTGGGGAAAGCAAAGGCAAAAAGACTGAAGAGAGATAGTCCTCAAAACCCAGGCAGAAAACGGAGGCATTTTGATCTGCGGGTGGAAACTTCCTGTGGCTCCCTTGGAGGGAGCATGGTGATATAGGGAGGACATTGCATTATGAGTTGGAAAACCTGGATTTAGATTCTGGCAGTGCCATTTAAGTGCTCTTCCCTCTTAACAATAGTTGGGAAGGTCATTTCTCGGAGGCTTAGTTTTCTCATTTTTTTTAAAAAAGAGATTTTATTTATTTTTAGAGGGAGAGAGTAAGGGGAGGAACAGAGGGAGACAGAAAAATCTTGAGCAGACTCCCGCTGAGCACGGAGCCTGATGCAGGGCTTAATGTCACAACCCTGAGACGCTGACCTGAGCTGAAACCAAGAGTATAGACCCTTAACCGACTACAGGTGCCCCTCTCATCTTTTAAATGGGAATGATTGCTGTGACCACGTTTGTGACGATGACCTAAATATGCATACTGCATGTTCTGTACCTTCCCTTACTCCTGCTTTTTCCTTGGGAAATATAAATAGAATATCTAACATTTTTGGTTAAAACTCTTTGTAGATTTTTAGTTTTTCAAGAAATGCCTGGCTCTAGTTAAACATATGATTAGATTCCTCAGAAAGAGCTAGATACAGTTTTTATGCATTTGATTTACATGCTTTGTAAATGTTAACTCTAGCCTGAGCTTTCAAAATAATTTCATCTGACATTTGTAGTTTTCCAGCTAATATCCTGTTCTTATCCTGTCCCTGCCCTTCTCCCTTACCTTTGCTACCTATAGTTTAGGAGCTCATTCAGTGTGTTTACCTAAATAATGGAAACACCTCGTTATGTGTTCATAGCTTCTGTTTCAAGGCCCTTTGAAATGGTTTTACCACAATAAAAAGCTTTGTCTCCATGTCTTTGTTTCATTGGGCTGAATTTTAGCTTCATTTTGAATCTTATTTTTTTATTATTTTTTATTTATTTTTTTATTCAAGATTTTTATTTATTTATTTGACAGAGAGAGAGATCACAAGTAGGCAGAGAGGCAGGGAGAGAGGAGGAAGCAGGCTCCCCACCAAGTAGGGAGCCCGATGTGGGCCTCGATCCCAGGACCCTGAGATCATGACCCAAGCCGAAGGCAGAGGCTTTAACCCACTGAGCCACCCAGGCGCCCCCAAAGCTGTTTTGTGTTAGTGACACAGTATGTCATTTTGTGGCATATATCAGCTCTGGGTTTTGAAAATATATGATTTAAAACAGCAGTGCAACTTTATTTTTATGTGGTGTCAGTTCAGTCAAATTAAGATTATTGGGTGACAAACAGGAAGCTGTTAATATAAACCTTGAATCGGTTCTCCTACCTGTATTCCCACTCATGCTCTCTGCATTCATCCCTCTCCCTGCCTGGCCTTAGCCTCGCCTCCTCCTTTGTATGTACCCACTGCTGGCAGTTGTATAACTACCATGGGAGGTAGTGATGCTCAGATGAGGGGGTTTGGGAGACTCCTGCTTCAGCACTTGGCTGCCATCTTTTTCCTGTAGGCAGAGGAGACTTCCTCTTGAATAAACAAGGGACTGTCCTCTAGCCACAGGCAGCGTGGATGGCTTGCCTCTCGTAACTGAGAGACTAATAGAATATTGGACAACACAAGGTTTTTGAATTATGAGTGAACTATTGAACTGTGAACTATTTCACACTCATCCTTGCTCTAACCTTAACCTTGTAGAAATGACCTTAGAGATGAGTTAATTGAAGTCTGGAAAGATTGTTATGATTTGGGTAATGCATTTAATGGGTGAAGTTTGAAGGGATTCTTTTTTTTTTTTTTTTAAAGATTTTATTTATTTATTTGACACAGAGAGATTACAAGTAGGCAGAGAGGCAGGCAGAGACGGAGAGGAGGAAGCAGGCTCCCCGCTGAGCAGAGAGCCCGATGCGGGCCTCGATCCCAGGACGCTGAGATCATGACCTGAGCCGAAAGCAGAGGCTTTAACCCACTGAGCCACCCAGGCGCCCAAGTTTGAAGGGATTCTTGTGATAACGTGCTATTTTTTTTTTTCTCCTGGAGTTGAGATCCCAGGAACCCCCAGAGATCTTCCAACGCGGAGAAATGTTGGGACACTCCATTATATAGTTTGTAGCACCTTTCCCTGAGGTTTATCAAAGAATGACTAGGTCGGATCAAATGAGTCCCCTGGTTTTTACTTGCTATTTGCAGTTGGGGGCGAGCACTGTGGCCTTTTGAGTCTAGCCATGTTCAGGTCACTAATCGTATGTCCTTGTCCTTCAGCATATTGGTCTTTACGTATTAAATTAAAAGGTATGAAAAACAGTTAACAATTCTTTTGTGATGGGATATGTGTTTTCTTTTTCTGGATTATGTGTTTTTTCATGTTTTGAAAAAAAGGAATGGGAGGGGAGAAAACAGGGGTCATTGGCTCTGAACCCTGATGATTAAAAGGTAAGTGAATATTTAATGTCAGTCACTTGACTACTGTTACTGTCTTGGTCAGTATCTGAAAGTAAACATAGAAAAGCCTTTCAGTTGCGTTTAATGTGTACGTGAAGTTCAAGATGCTAACTTGAAATTTTTCCCTTCTCTTTTGAACTATAGGTACGTTCTATGGATGAACTGAATCATGATTTTCAAGCACTTGCTCTGGAGGGAAGAGCGATGGGAGAGGTAAGTGAACTGGTGTGTCAGAAAAGTGGGACTGTTTTTAAGGGAAGTTTGGAACTGTCTTTCATCAAATGTGTCTGAATCTAGTCTCCAGAAGTATGTGCTTGCTTTTCCTTGTTGCCATCCTCATGATAGGAGTGGGATATTGCAGAATTTTGCCAAAATGATCTCATTATAGGAAGAATGTTAACCTTACCCTAATGTCTTCAAAACAAAACAAAGCAACCAAAACATTTGCACAAATTATTGATGATTATATTAACCAGTTAGTTGTAATATGAGGCTTTAAAATTTTATAAAGTAATTTTATATGCATCAAATGTCCTTACTTTTGCCTCATTATCTAGTTGCTAGGTTCTTTTTACAGTGGAAGGGAGTCTTAGATTGGAACATGTTAATAACCTATTTTTAGAGTAGTGGTATTTTCCGAGGAGGTTGTTTAGAGTTCCATTATGAAGAGGAAGTGGTTAGATTTCTGGTGAAATAATTCCAGAAGGTAGAGGCCTCAATCAGTCCTTCCTTACCTACAAAGAATTACAGAACAAGAATTTTGGTTTGTTTATAATGTTTAAAATTTGCAAGAACAAAATTTACTGTCACCCAAATGTGGATAGGGAAGAGTGCCATAATTCTAAAAGAATGGGAGTGTAAATTACAGCTGACTTCTGGTGATTCTAGTTGTTGACAATACGAATGTATTTGTGATAAGGTAAACATACAGTTTGAATTAATAGAGGTGTGTTAGGTTCTCAAGCTGGGGGCATATGCTTGTGGTTCTCTCGTTCTGGAGATTAACTGTAGGGTTTTTTTTCTTTTTTCTTTTTTGCATATCTAAAATTTAATAGCTCCCACATTTATTTTATAGTTTTGAAGGAGGGAGAATAGCTGTATTCTGGATTCTCTTTTATACCAATTGTTAAATGCATTGTTCTTTGATTTAGCAAATATTCTTTGATCCAGGCACTGTGGTAGGTTCTGAGGATTCAAAATTAAGATAATTCTTCTCCTGATTTATAGTAAATATTCATTGACTGCCTTTGTGGTTAGGCATTAGTTAAACTCTTTTGGTGTTTTGGTTTTGAGATTTTTGCTTCCTGTGTTGTAAGACTTTGTTTCCAACTTTTGTGAATCATCTTGTGGTCAGAGTTCCAGGGTCCTATCATCTTGGGTTTATGGGTTTTGGGCCTATTCTTGTTTTTCCCCTAGAGCTTAAAGAGAAGATAGGTAGGTGGCTTTGTGTCTCCTGTACCTGCCTAATACCATTAAAACAGTGCACAGCAGTAAACCTTATACGGTTATTGGGGAAGAGATTTTTCTCAATTAGCTTTTAAAGCAAAATTTGAACAGATAGTTAACAGATGAATCAGATACTTAGTATAGAGGGGAAACCATGTTTATCTTGTGATTTTTAACCTGGTCCACTCTACCAAGAATTTAATCCCAGATTTAAAAAATTAATTATATAAAATAAAGTAATGCTTTTTGCTGTTTTGTACACAATACTTTATAATTTCGAAAGAGTTTAGTCTAACTGAAGAACAGTGAACAGAATTAAATAGAAAGTTAATTTTATTTATTTATTTATTTACTTTTAAAGATCTTATCTATTTATTTTATACAATGAGAGGGAACACAAGCAGGGGAACTGGGGAGGGAAAAGCAGGCTTCCTTCTGAGCAGGGAGGCCGACGTGGGGCTCAGTCCCAGGACCCTGAGATCATGACCTGAGCCGAAGGCAGACGCTTAACAACTGGGCCCACCCAGGCACCCTAGAAAGTTGGTTTTATTTAAATGATGACAGTAATATTTTTTAAGTCATCTTTTCCTTCCAAAAATGCCTTTTCTCCCCAAGGTTTCCAAACCTCACTCTTATTTTTTTAGAAATGTTATTTTTCTGGTATCCATATATAATTCCTCAGACCTGGATGTAGGCATATATAGATAACCAAAGTATATTCCAACAATAATGCAGAGTTACTCTTCCTTCTTCATTCCTCATTATTTGTTCATAGAGTAATAATAACTACCATTTGCTGACCATGTATCCCACAGGTGCTAAAGGGTCTGCATGCATTGTCTCATCAGTAATTCTCTCAGGATAGATCTGTTATCCAGATAAAGAAATAGGCTGAGATATATGAATTAATTTTCCCAAGATCACATATGATGGAGCTTGGAATTCTGACCTGGCTTCCTCTCCAAAGCATCTTTCCTTAGAGTACATGAAGCCAATACTTGTAAAATAATTGATGGTAAAAATCTCATCTTGGTAAGCTGTATAAAAATTGTTATTTTGGGGGAGGATTTAAATAAATGCCTAATGTTTTCCTCCCAAAATATAGATACTGAAGTTTTTTTAATTTTTAAAATTTTTAATTTAAATTAAATTTTTTTAAAAGATTTTTTTTTTTTAAATGTATTTGAGAGAGAGAGAGTGATAGAAAGAGCACAAGCAGGGGGAGAGGCAGAGGGAGAGGGAGAAACAGACTGCCCCCTGAGCTGGGAACCCAGTGCAGGGCTTGATCCCAAGACCTGGAGATCATGGACCTGAGGCTGGAGATCATGACCTGAGCCTAAGGGAGCGCTCCACGACTGAGCCACCCAGGTGACCCTGAAGTTTGTTGTTTGTGTTTTTTAAAGGAAACTCTACCCCCCAGTGTGGGGCTGGAACTCATAACCCCCAAGATCTGATGTCACAAGCTGTACTGACTGAGCCAGCCAGACACTCCTACTTTTTAAATTTAATTTTTAAAGAGATTTTACTTATTTGAGAGAGAGAGAGAGAGAGAGAGAGAGAGAGAGAGAGAGAACGTGTGGGTGTGCGAGCTGGGGGAGGGGCAGAAGACTTGAGCCTGATGCTAGGCTTGATTCCAGGGTGGTCCCTGAGATCATGACCTGAACTGAAATCAAGAGTCAGATGTTTCACTAACTGAGCCACGCAGGCCCCCCATTGATGTCCTATTTTTTGAAAGCATAACCTACTATTAGGCACAAAGGAGACAAACTTAAGTACAAGAGTGAGGTTTCTGTACTCAAGGAGCTCTGTAGCTAGTCAAGGAGGCAGTTAATAGGAATGATAACAAAGAATGCAGTGTTTCCTATGTATGGTTCAAATTTAGAGAAGGTTGTGATTAATATCTGCTAGACTAGTTTGTGATTACTTATTCAGGAGTGTAAGACTTGGGAAACATTTTCTGGTTTAGTTACGGTCTGCAGGGGTGCAGGATGGGAGCGTTTTTTTTTTTTTTTTTTTTTTTTTAAGATCGATTTATTTACGAGAGAGAGTGAGAGAGCAGGAGCTTTGTGGGGGGCAGAGGGAGAGCATCCTCAGTGGACTTCCCAATGAGCGCCGAGCCCATTGTGGGGCTCCATCCCAGGACCCTGAGATCATGACCTGAGCTGAAACCAAGAGTCAGATGCTTGTTAACTGACTGAACCACCCAGGCTCCCTGAGAACTTTTTGTTTTTTGGGTTTTTTTGCAGGATTACAAGGGAGAATGGCAAAAGAGAAATGAAGAATTAATAAGCTTTTATAATATAAAGCTCAACTTCTAATTTAACTTCATTAAGTTTCCTTTCCTTTTAAGCAATGAAACATCTCTGGGAGAGGGGATGTATATAAATATAGTCTTTACCCATATAGACACTAAAATTTGAAGTAAACTGCATTGACTTTTCAGCCAGGTACAGTGTATTTTTGCTACACTTACTACATGTGTATTGGTGTGGATGTGTATGTGTGCTTGTGCTTGCATGAGTCCTCATTATGGTAAACAATACCTCTATCAAGAATGTGTGAATCTTTAGCATTGAAAGAGAATTAGCTCCATTCAGAGTAATTGATCTCTGGTAAAGTCAGTGCTGCTTGGCTCTTGTTAACACCTTTTTCATCAAAGCCAATACTAGCCTCTTGGTGTCACTTTGTAAAATTTAGAGCATTGGGCGCCTGGGTGGCTCAGTGGGTTAAGGCCGCTGCCTTCGGTTCAGGTCATGATCTCAGGGTCCTGGGATCGAGGCCCACATCGGGTTCTCTGCTCGGCAGGGAGCCTGCTTCCTCCTCTCTCCTCTCTCTCTGCCTACCTCTCTGCCTACTTGTGATCTCTCTCTCTGTGTCAAATGAGTAAATAAAATCTTTTAAAAAAAATAAATAAATAAAATTTAGAGCATTTCCTAGTTGAAATCTTGCTAAGAGTTGGCTACTTAAAACATCTCCTCAAGCCTTACTGGTTATCTAAAGTACAGTTGTTCTTAGCTAAAGGACTCACAGTGCAAGTGCTTTACTCGCCTCTTATTCTTGAAAGGCAACATGAAAAAGGAGATAGCAAAGTATCTTAGTAGTAGGGCCAGAAATTATTTTCTAAATATTTTAGGTAGTTTCCTTGTTGGCCACTTTCATTCAACTTAAAGTTGTAGTCCTGAAAATTTAAAAGCAAATCTTGGAGCCGCTTTTAAAATTTACATATGAAAAGATGAGTCTGTTGGTTGAATATTTAAGAGTGTATCTTTGTAGTACTGAGGAAAGGTCACTAAACTTGGATTACTGGACTTGGTTTAGGATCTTGTAGGACTTAGTAGCTCCACCTGTGGGAGGGCAGCAACTTTCTGTGTCTCAAATAAGGATGGATTTGCCCAGGGAGAGCTGTTGGCAGAAAAGGCACCTACTGCTGCATAATTTGGTTTTCTAATTTTTAAAAACTGAGGTCTTTTTCTGTTTATAATTCCTTAATGTTTTACATGTAGGAAACTTGACCCCTTTCAGGGACGTTAAGATAGTAGTGATTATGTGGCCCTTCATCTTTGTTTTAGAAAACTGAAACGATAGAAAAACTTACAGTAGACAAGTTTGTAAACTTGGGGAAGGAGATCTGGTAAGTGCTTTTGTATGTGGAGACGTAATGAATCCTGTCTCGTTTCCTGGAAGTAGAATAAGGTGAGATATGTTTAAAGTACAGCTACAGATTCTCATTAGACATTACATAGGCATTCTCTCTGTAAGTGTAAAGTAGCAGAATGGCTAGTAGAGGGAGGAATTTGCTAGTGATTTGAAGAGCTGGAGAGTTCCTCACTCAAAGAAAGGTATAACTTGGCAGGATAGAGGTCTCTCTGGACCAGAGCTCTGAAGCCACTGTCCAGCTCAGATGTTCATCTTCTTTCGATTTTGCTTATTTTTCCCATCTGTATGACAAAGATGTTGGACTAGTTTCCCAGAACTCTGTTAAGTCTAAGATTTTGGAGTTTGTCCTTATTTCTCTATCTTTAAAAAGATAGAAAAGAGGAAAAGTTCTCCTTTTTCTAGGCTATACCAGAGGGTATCTAAAAGATGTCTTTTTAGAGTGACTTCCCCTTTGTGATACAGGGGTACTGTAACTTTTTACTGGGTTTTCTAAGTGACTCATTCACCATTGTGCAGTTACCTAAGGCACTGAGGTGTCTGTCCCTAAGGGCTCTTGGGTGCTAATTCTGAAATCAGGGCAAGTGGAAACCTGATGTGGATACCAAGTCTGTTAAGTTCTTTTCCACATCTTTCCATCATGGCAAACGGAATGGCTCATGGAATTAGAGGCTTTTGGCTGGCTAAAAGTACTTTTAGGAGTTACAGCCCAAGAAGGGCTACCTTATGCTGGCAGCTTCTTGCAAATACGGTTTCATAAGAGTAACTCAGTTGTCTCCAAAATGAAGACATTTTGGAGAAATTTTGGAAAGGAGATATATCGTCTGCCAGCAAAATCATGCATCTTTTCTTGCAGAAGAGAAGAAAAATTAATAAAGGCTTTGATGTATTGATGTAAAAACACCTGACCAAACAGTGTAGTGAATCCTTTTTTTCCCAAAATGTACCTTTGAATATGGACAGGAATGGTAACTCTGCCTAATTCCTTGAACCTTGTATTAATGCTATTTGGTTGTTGGGCATTTTTAGCATCTTGCTATTGAAATGTTTACTTCAGAGAAAACATAGCTAGCCAGACCAAATGATTTGGAGGAATGAGATCTTAGTTTAACTTTCCTGTATTAGATTAGTGACTATGTGTGAGAGAGGAAATAACCTTTTAAAGAATATTATTTGGGGAAGTTCCTGGAATCCGTAATAGTTTTGGGATTAGGCACTTTGAAGAACAAGAGAGAAGAAAGTGTCTTCTAACCTTGACAATGTGGATGCATCTGACATTTGGAACTTGGTTCTCAGTTGTGTCCTGTCACTTTGAGACCTGTTTGGAACCCCACTCATTCCAATATCTGCCTTCTATCCTATACTGGGACAACGAGACAGACCTACCATTGTATATGTTGAGCTGTCTTGGAATGTTTGAATGCAGAAAACATGCTCCTTTGCAGCAGGATGTCGCTTATCCACATACTTAGTCTATCTTCATTAAGTTTCTCCACTTTTATCCTCCTTTTGCTAAAATGTGTTCATTCTTTTCATCAGCATCACTATGCTCTATTTGAGGGTAAGCCAACTAAATAACTACAATAATGCGTTAACACTTGTCAAGATACTTTAGCATTGATTTCATTGCCTATGTGAATGTCCCAGCAGATTTTTGGGAGATATTTATACCATGGTTTTTACATGAGGAAAATGAGTCCTAAGGTCAAGTAAATCTAGTTAAGGTCATGGGCACCAAGATGTGGATTTGACTCCCGAGTTCTATTTTGTTAGGCTCAGGAATAATAGTAGCTGCAGTATATCAAGCATATATGATTTTCCAGGTGCTATGCTAACCACTTCATATACATTACAGTCTTCACAGTATCCTTCAATGTTATGATGCCCTTTTATAGACCAGGCAAAAATGGATTAGAGAGGTCAACACAATCATGAACCAGCTAGTTGAACTCATATCTTTGTCACTCCAAATCTTGGGTTTTTCTGTTATTTATTTCTGCATGTCCAGAGTCTACCCATTATTTAAAATCTAATTTCAGTGATCAGCTCCTTTATAAAACCTTTCTTCTTCTAACCAACCAGAAGCTATGGAGAGGAAGTTATTTGTGTCATTCTTATGGCCCTACTTTATTTTATTTGTGTAAATGTTTTCTGTTTCCTAGCACATAAGTTTGTTGAGGGCAGGGGCTTCCGCCAATAGTGTACTTTGTAAACAGTGGCTGCCTAATATATTGTGTTGAACAAATCTTACACAAATGCTTTTTTCTAAGCATGGATTCCTCTTTATTTTCTCTTTTCCTCTAGAAGTTGATATTGCCCTCCCTTCAAGGGACCTTAGTCCAATTCAGTAAATATTTATTGCCTATATTCTTTATTCACATTACTTTTCCATCCTGAGGGTTGTGGGGTTGTGAAGGGGAGGATGAGGAACTGACAAAACTGAAAAGCCTCTATTCATTCACCCCTTCTCTGCATATTTTTACATTTTCAAACTATTTGATTATTACTTTTGCAAAGACAAGTACATAAGATGAATAGCTAATCAGCAATGCTGTTACCATCCAAGTTGAATCTGATATAAGGGATTTATTATAAAGGATCTTTTGTTTAATATGGTTGTAGCTAGATCAATGGGACACTTTCTCTGGGCCATCTGCTGGGACATGGAAATACCCTCATTATATATACACAACCAGACATAATAGTGTTTAGAAAAGAGGAATTACTTTTGTTGTTATATTTCCTGTTCAAGTGTGTATTAAACAGTTTTGTGTATAGTTCTCTCTTCTTTACTATTATTTTGCTGATGAAGAACCAGAATTAACCAGTTAATCTGTTGTCTCTTGATTGATTAATGCAGTCTGTGATTCTCATTATAGGAAAGCATGTAGAGGAAGTAGTTTCTGTGTCAGTCTTCCTGGTATACGCAGTAGCCATATCTATGAAATTTTCATCTCCTAGAGTGCATGAAAAAGGGAACTTAACCATATCTGGTACACTGAGATCTTTGTCTTGCCAATTTAATAATTAAAAATGCCCTGAGGCTGACTGGGTATGTGGGTGGGTTTAAGTATTTGCTTCCATCTTGAGGCAAAGGACTCTTTCTCCTCTCTTAGTTATGCTGTTTCCTGCTTTGCACATATGAGGTGGGTAGGTCATGAAGCAAATCTATAGATGTTTTCGTGGTTTTATTTATGAACTTTACAGGTTTCCTGAGTGATCTGGAGGCTTATTTTTTGCACATTGGGCTCTTAGGTACTACTGCAGGAAACACTTATCTAATGATTAAGTCTGGACCTAGAGTAACATGAATGTGGTTATGTTATAGGTCAAACCCCTATAGTTTATAGATGTATGAAAGCTAACGACCGGGCGCCTGGGTGGCTCAGTGGGTTAAAGCCTCTGCTTTCGGCTCAGGTCATGATCCCAGCGTCCTGGGATCGAGGCCCGCATCGGGCTCTCTGCTCTGCAGGGAGCCTGCTTCCTCCTCTCCCTGCCTCTCTGCCTGCCTCTCTGCCTACTTGTAATTTCTCTCTCTGTGTCAAATAAATAAATAAAATCTTTAAAAAAAAAAAAAAAAAAGAAAGCTAACGACCTTATTTATACGTAACCTGTAGGTAGCCAAGGTAACATAGTCCTCTGTTCCCTTACATTTGTTCCTTTATCCTGTAGAAAAGCCTAGTTCACCCTGGCATTTCTTCATTTTCTGAACACAGTTTACTGTCAGTCTATCAGGTTTTACAAGATAGCAGAGAAAAGAAGTCTCGTTTGTCCCTGTTCCAGTAATTTGAAGGAGGAAGGTATAAACAATTTTACTTTCCGTGGATCGGTGTGAAAGGGTGTGCTGCTTGGTTTGGAGATGGCCCCAGTGTAATTTATCACAAAAGAACATGGAGATTGAGGTGCTAACCGTATCTCTGAATTTTTTTTATGTAAGTATGACCAGTGTCTTGTGTGTGTTTAGCTCCCGGACGAAGTCCTTCACAGTGATTGTGTTCTCTGTGTGGTCAAGAACTGCTGTGCTCCTCTGAAGAGAGCACACTGTGGAGTTCAGCAGTCATCAGTTGAACTGACTGCAATTCTGTCTAACCTGCGGTTGTCCTAAAATTTTAGATTTACCAAGTCCTTCTTGTGTCTACTTGATTGGTCTTTTTTACTTCTACTGTTCCCCGTGGATTCCAGATTCCAGCATGGATCTTCAGGGCATCTTTAAAACTTTACCCATTGAGGGCGCCTGGGTGGCTCAGTGGGTTAAAGCCTCTGCTTTCGGCTCAGGTCATGATCTCAGGGTACTGGGATCGAGGCCCGCATCGGGCTCCCTGCTCGGCAGGGAGCCTGCTTCCCCCTCTCTCTCTGCCTGTCTCTCTGCCTCCTTGTGATCTCTCTCCCTCTGTGAAATAAATTAAAAAAAAACAAAAAACAAAAAACTTTACCCATTGAACCTGTGAACTTAAACTCAGAACACCATGTTTGTATGTACTTGGGTCCTGTTTTCATCTAGACTTTACAATCAGTTGACTCTACAGAATAGTTTCCTGGTTAAAGGAATTTCAGTGATAGCCATGCTTATGCATACTTACTGACTTCATTCTTGATCATCATAATGGGCTACAAATCCTCAGTTTTGAAATTACATAGTTTTGTTTTTATTTTTTATTTTATTTTTATTTATTTGAGAGAGAGCGAGAGCAGAGCATACAAGAGAGAACATGAGTTGTGGGGAGAGGGGCAGAGAGACAAGCAGACTCTCCGCTGAGCAGGGATCTTGCAGGTTCAGATGCGGGACTCCATCCTAGGACCCCGGGATCATGACCTGAGCAGAACTCGGACGCTTAACTGACTGAGCTCCAGTTTTATTTTTTATTATTTTTTTTTTTTGTGTGCTTTGAAAGCTGAGAGAGGTATCTCAGCAGCCTTTTGTACCTTCCTTGCCCCATTTCCACAGGTTCCCCCTCTCACCGTTTCATGCCTAGTTACTGCAGTGACTTCTTTGCTTAGCTTCTCAGCATCCATTTAACTTGCCCTAACCCCATTTTATGGAGGAATGTCAGACTAATTTTCTGGGCTTAATTTTTATGATGTTACTTCCTGTTGCCTTCTGTTGGATTAAGAGCCCACTGCTTTGGTGATCCATGAAGCCTCACTGGTCACTGGACTTACTGGCTTTTCTACCTCTCCTTACTGTTTCCCTGTGCCACTGGCCAGACTCCTTTCTTTGTGGTGGGCAACTGCCCCACTTGCTTTTCTTTCTTTCTGTCTTTGCACTTTGTGGAGAGTCCTTCCCACTGTCTTCTCCCTCTGAACTTTCCCCCTCCTATATGGCGGTCCTGACCAGTCCTGTCGCCAGTGTAGTGTTCCTTTCTTTATCCGAAGTAGGTGGTGAAGTTTAACAGTCTGAGTCTGAAGCACACTTCCAGTGTGCTTCTCTTAAGATGAGTGCCTGCGAACTGTATCACTTTGATTCCTGATAGGTTTTTCTTTCTAGTTTTCTCTTTGGGCGGAGAGTGTCTTTTACTACTTTTATTTCTGGTAATCGCTACTATAGGCTGTGCATTTCAGGGCCAGTTCAAGTAGTATTTTACTTTTTGAGATCAGTACTTAAGATGCTGAAACTCTTGAAACTTTTCAGTAGCCAGAAGAGTAATAGTGGTTTTCCAGATGTGAGAGTTCTGGAAGGTCAATTTTACTTCATATTGGCCAGGCCTAAGTGATTTGTGTCATTTCATTCTTAGTGGTGGGAGGGTTTCTAAGGGACATTAGCTTTAACTATTGACCGTCCTCATGAAAAGTGCTTAATAGCTGGAAAATATTTCTCAAGAAATCTGTTAATTTTATATACCATATAATTATAATTATGTAAAATATTAAACTTTTCTTTTTGAAAAGTCCATTAAATTTTAATCCAAAGAGATATTTACTTAAGAGACTCCTTTTTAAATTTTTTTTAAAAGATTTTCTTTATTTATTTGATAGATAGCGAGAGAGGGCATACAGCAGGAGTGGGAGAGGGAGAAGCAGGCTTTCTGCCGAGCAGGGAGTCTGATGCAGGCTTGATCCCAGGACCCTAGGATCTTGACAGGAGCCAAAGGCAGACGCTTAATGACTGAACCACCCAGGTGCCCTTTAAGAGACCATTAATGTGGAAATTTGTTTTCACTAGAGAGCATTTTGACACCTAGATGAACAGCTTGAGCAATAATTACTAGGTGCCAGGTTCTGAATTTGCTGGTAGAAAAATGTGGAAAAATTATACCAAATATTGATTCTTGGACAGAGAGAGAGAGAGAGAGAGAGAGAGAGAGTGTGTGTGTGTGTGTGTGATTTGAATGTAATGATGCAGGGCAAAGTGTTTTAACATTTAAAAATAAACTTCGGGGCGCCTGGGTGGCTCAGTGGGTTAAAGCCTCTGCCTTCGGCTCAGGTCATGATCTCAGGGTCCTGGGATCGAGGCCCGCATCGCGCTCTCTGCTCCGCAGGGAGCCTGCTTCTTCCTCTCTCTGCCTGCCTCTCTGCCTACTTGTAATCTCTCTCTCTCTGTGTCAAATAAAAAAAAAAAAAACTTTGCATGTAAGTATTGCCTAACTGATTAAAAAGAATGCAGGGCACTTCCTTAATTAGTAGATATATAAACAGGAAGTGTGAATTGTGAAGATCCTATTCCTTAAACTGAAAGAGAAAATGAAAATTAAAAGACCACCTTCTTTATACTTGTTTTTTTTTTTAAAGATTTTATTTGCTCCCTCTTTCTTTCCTTTCTCTCTCTCTCTCTTTCTTTCTTTCTTTCTTAGGGGTAGTGCTTTATTTATTTTTTTTTAAGATTTTATTTATTTGTCAGAGAGCAAGAGTAAGAGAGCAGCAGGGAGCAGAAATGGGGGTCCCTGCTGAGCAAGGAGCCCGACATGGGAATTGATCCCAGGACCCTGGGATCATGACCTGAGCTGAAGGCAGATGCCTAACTGCCTAAGCCACCCAGGAGTCCCACTTATTTTTAATTAAAAAAATAACTGGCTTGTGATTAAACCACTGAACACGTTCAACATTCCTTATGTAAGCTACAGTTTTCAGAGTGGATTAGATGTTATTATCTGCTTGCTTAGAAATATTTGAAACATAAGGTGAGCTCTCTCCTTAAAATTGCTACTAACTTCCGTAACTGTGAAATTAGGTTGAAATGAAGTGTGTCCGCTTAAGAGAAAATGCCTTATTTGTAGTGAATTCCATACCACTATAATCTCAATTTTTATTTATTAAAATATCAGTTCTAAATCATAAAAGTGTATTATATTTTGTAACAAGTCATTCATAATCCCACCACACCAATAAGAACCTATTTCAGTTTTTCTTTTTCTTTATGGCCTTGATCCAAAAAGGAAGGAGAAGTAGTCTTTACACATGCTATTTTGTATTTTACTTTTAAAAGTTAGTATATTTTTGTAAACATTACGTATAGTCATTATGGTTCTTTTGGGTGAGCTTCCATTGTGTTTCCATAGTTACCTGGGCGAACATTTAGCTTGTTCTCAATGTCTTTCTTTGCTCTTAGACTTTGAATGTAGAGGTTTTTTTGTTTGTTTGTTTTTTGTTTTGTTTTGTTTTTCTTTCTGTTTGAATTGTCTTTTTGCTGTTGTTGAGATAAATTCTCAGGGATGAATGTGAGTCTTGATGGATTTATTTTCTGAGCCCTTTCCAACAGTGAGTGGATGTACCATTAAAAAAAAAGTCTTGTATATTGACGTATATACTTTAATATTTAAACTGTTTCTTGTTAAAGCTTTTTAAATGACTTATGAGTGTAGTTCATGATATTTATGAAATCACTTTGCCCTGTCTCACTTGATATCCCAACAAACCTTATGGCATGGGCGGTTGGGGCTAGGTCAGTCCCTAGGGCATTAAGCTTTTGAGAAGTGGTTTCTGAAAATTATACAATTGTCACACATCAGAGCTCTGCCTAGAACATGTGACTGTCAGTGGTTACCAGCTGTACTTCTTTATTTCAGTCAGTTCTGAGTGGTCCTTTCTTTGAGTTGATGTCAAATTCTTTTAATGCAATGAGAATGTAATGAGAATATGTACTAAGAGATTAAAAAATTTGGGAGGGGGCTATGTCTTACCACCTGGTTAAAATACCAGGTATTTGACTCCTGCATTGGTTACATTCCAACGATGAAACTAAGCTTGTGTTGGCAGTTTGCATTGCCAGGTAACATGATCAAACCTGGTGGTGCCTGCAGGGCTATAGCATGCATCCCTGTGAATAGTCCTCCTTAAGAAGCCTAATTTCTGCTCTGAGAGACTGCTCTATGCAGCCTCTGTTGAGTATGTAAGCAGTTACCTGGTATTTTATTCCTTTTGAGTGCAGAATACTCGTTGGAGTGTGCATTTAGTGTTGAAACCTCAGGAACCTCAGTGATACTTTCCTGTGCAAATATTAGTAACCAGTGTGGTCAGACAAGTCCAGTCCTTAATAATAATGTTGCCTCTCTGTTTCTGCAAAGCTGTAACCATGGCTCTTTTGTTTAGGGCTCTTCATTTTATGGGATTTACACTGAAGTGGGCTGGGTGATGCTGTGCTCACATCTGCTGAGTACTTGGAATATTTCATTGACTAGCCATTAGTAGTGTTCTTAAGTCATAGTAGCAGCTGATATTTTTGAGTGGTTGCTCAGAGCTCAGCATTGTACTGCTTTTTTACACATATCTCATTTAATATTCACTACAGTTCATTTTATAGGTGAGAAAACTGAGGCCAAGAGGGGTTAAATTCTGAGTTGGGATTTAAAACCGGGTTCGTCTTTAAAAATGATTTCAGAGCACTGGTGTGTGTTTTACTACTATATTATTTCTTAAAATAAGAAGCCCTTTATTGTCTCTATGTCTACTTAAAGGGCTCCTGGTGGGGGCTAATGTTGTAATTGATTGTGCAAGTGTGGTTTGGGTATTATCTCTTTTGTTAGATGATAAAAGAGAAAAGGTGTTTCCAAACAAAATTTAGAGGTTTCCAAGTGGCTGACATTGCGTGTAAACTAGTGCTTGATTGCTCTCTTGTTTTCCAGAAGCCTCATGAATACACTTACTGATTTCTTTACTTTCTATAAGTGTTTTTCTTTTATGAACCTGTGGTTCAAGCTGGGATAAACAGTGTGTGTTTTTTTCCTCAAAGTTTTGAGAACTGACACTATTGGGGGCTTGGGACAACTAGGAATCCCATTTAATGGGACAAGACAGGGAAGACTGCAAGGTCTGTTGTATGGCTGGGGAGGATGGTGGGACTTCCCAAGTCCTGGTTCTCAGTTTGTAGGTCTTGAAAGGGATTTCCATTACTAATTTAGTGGTAGTTAGATTATAGGACTAACAAGAACCACAAGAGACTTCTGTATGAAAACCAGAATGCAGTTTACTTATTTATAAAGAGAAATAATAACTCTCAAGTGCACAAGGTAGTTGTGTTCAATAATCAGCATGCTTGGCTACAGGAGGAAGCCAAGTTCTCATAAGAAGTTTGCTTTGCTAAGCAAGAGTCTGAGCCAGTGAAGTTAGTTGAATGTTTTTAGTGGCTAGTGTAAACAAGCTACTATCTAGCTTGATGCATTAATTGCTTTTATAAGGGTAGGCTTGTTTGTGCATCATATGCCCTCTCAAATATGCCAACTGGGTCATACTACCTACATCTGACTCCCTGGGTCTCTTTTGCTTTTGTTGGACTCATTCCTAATTCCAGTTATCTTCCTTTGGAATTGTCAAATCTTTTAATCCTCTTATTGCCTAATCTTTTTTAAAGTAAATTTTGTAAACCTCTGCTGTGATCTGTTCTTTTTTGTCCTGTCAAAGAGCAGGTTTTTTTTTAAAGATTTTATTTATTTGACAGAGAGAGAGAGAGATCACAAGTAGGCAGAGAGGTAGGCAGAGAGAGAGGAGGAAGCAGGCTCCCTGCTGAGCAGGGAGCCCAATGCGGTACTCCATCCCAGGACCCTGAGATTGTGACCTGAGCGGAAGGCAGAGGCTTTAACCCACTGAACCACCCAGGTGCCTAAAGAGCAATTTTTATTTCCAAGTTCTTGATGGGATAAGCAGGAACTGTCTTTTCATATAATAGTTGGATTTAAATTTGATGATTGGATTTAGGTGTGACTTGAGTGCAGGTTTGGTAACTCCCAGTTGTTGATGCCAGTGGGTTGGAGAACAAGTATGTTTTAGCCAGTAGGGTATAGATGTTACCTCCAGAGGGTTGCAGTGGAATTTAAAATAACAGTTGGGTTCTCATCATCACTTAGTTTTATTTTATAATTCAGTAGATTATAGCTTCTTTTACTCTGATCAGATTTGAACAGTTAATGTCTTTATTTGACTTGAATATGTGATTGCTACTAGTTCTTGGTAAGCTTAATATGTCTAAGGTGATCTAGTTTTGCAGAAGTTAATACATTTTTTTAATACAGAAGGGCTGTAAGACAAAGTAGGGGAGAACATGACATAGAAAGCATCTACTTTTCTCCATATTCTAAAGCACTTGGATTTTAGATATTTGAAATGGAATGAGACGGGCTGCTGCTGCTTCTGCTTCTTCTTCTTCTATTATTATTATTATTATTATTATTATTATTATTATTATTTGCCCCAGGGGTACAGGTCTGTGAAACATTAGGCTTACACCTTTCACAGCACTCACCATAGTACAAACCCTCCCCAATGTCCATAACCCATCCACCCTGTCCCTACCCTCCCACCCCCCAGTAACCCTCAGTGTGTTTTGTGAGATTAAGAGTCTCTTACGGTTTGTCTCCTTCCTGATCCCATCTTGTTTCATTATTTTTCCCTCCCTACCCCCCACGACCCCCCACCCTGTCCTTCAGGTTCCTCATATCAGAGAGATCATATAATTGTCTTTCTCTGACTTATTTCACTCAGCATAATACCCTCTAGTTCCATCCACTTGTCGTTGCAAACGGCAAGATTTCGTTTCTTTTGATGGCTGCATAGTATTTCATTGTATATATATACCACATCATCTTTATCCATTTATCTGTTGATGGTCATGTAGGTCGAGGCAGGCTTCTTAAAAACAAACTTGTAAAGAACTGTGTAGACTATCAAAACAGCCCTA
The DNA here is from genome assembly GCA_002007465.1 of Ailurus styani. Classification (NCBI taxonomy): domain Eukaryota; kingdom Metazoa; phylum Chordata; class Mammalia; order Carnivora; family Ailuridae; genus Ailurus; species Ailurus styani. Next base: position 4,571,494 of record LNAC01000035.1, on the reverse strand, counting down.
TTCAAATATATGCATAACTGTATTAGTTCCTATTGCTACCTAGTAGATCACCTCAAAATTTAGTGGCTTAAAAAAACAGAGTTGTTTCCACCTCATAGTTTTCGTAGGTTACCCAGTCATGGCTTCGAAAGATCCTCTGTTTCAGGGTCCCTCACAAGCTGCACTCAGGATTCCAGCTGGGACTGCAGTCACCTCAGAGTGCAACTGGGGAAGGGTCTGCTTCCCAGCTCACTCATAAGGTTGATGTCAGGATTAAGTTCCTCACAGGTTGTTGGAAGGAGGGCCTCAGTTCCTAATGAACTGACGTTCCATGACCTTTCTTGGTTTTTAGACATGTGAATCTCTCTGCAGGGCAGGTCACAACATAGCAGCACACTTCATCAAAATAAGCAAGCTAGAGGGCAAGAGAGATGAGAGCAAGAGGGCAAGAGAAAGAAACAAGACAGGTAGTCAGTTTTTTGCGAGGTAATCTTGAAAGTGACATGCCATCACTCCTGCCATGTGTTACTCCTGAGGAACAAGTCACGAGGTCCAGCTCACAGTAAAGGGAAGGGAATTACATAAGGGCATGAGGACCAGGAAGCAGGAGTCCTTTCTGATGCTGCTTGCCACACAAGTGAGGGGTGGAGATGGGCATGTTTTAGAGGAAAGTGAGAAATGCTAGGTTCTGTGAAAGAGCCAGACTCAGAAGAGCTTTGGGAATAAGTTTACTTTTGTCTTTGCCCATGTCCCTGGGGTTGGTATTTAAATTTTCTTCCCATTCACAGAACACTCTTGGAAACCACAGGTTCCACCTTTCTCTTTCCCAGAAATGGCATGCTAGCATCTTCCTCCCGTCTCCTTTTTATCTCTTATGCACTTGCCCCTGCAGTCCAAGCTGTTTTCATTGATAATAGTTAATTGACCGCCTCACTACTACTTTGCCAAAGCACGTGCAGTTCTAGTACTTTTGGTGCTGCTTTTACCCTCTGTGTAGGATTGACATTTATACTGATGATTAATAGTGGGAGATAGGGTTCCTTTTAGTATCTGACTAGGGTCTTGGGGTTTTTGGTGTGTATTCCTTTGAGACTTGTTGCACTGGTTACTACTTTGAAGTAGAATCTTCACTTTTTAGCACCTTTCTACATGTTTGTTGTGCTGTTGTTGTTTCCTTTTGAGAGAATTTGGCTCAGAACCAGTCTTGCTTACATGTTCACCTGCTTTTGCTGGCTTTGCGTGTTATGACAGCCTGGCAAACTACAGTGAAAGATGACAAGATTCCAGAAGTCATATTTGAAGCCTTGAGTTCAGGGGCTGCTGCTTTCAGTCAGTAAGCTGTTTGACAAATTATGGACAGACTGTATTTGCATATGGAAGTTGGTACCTGAGGAAGCTTTTCCTTGAGCTTTCAGTAAAGATTTCCAAATTTGTGTGGAGAGGGATGAGTACCATATTGAATATATTTTGATCTCCTGTGCTTTATTTTCATTATTATATGGAGAACATCCATTTTTATATGAAAATTCACTAACAAGTGAGGTGTCCCTTCTGCCAACATTCTTTCTTATACATACAGGAGAAGTTTGTCCTGTTTATTCACACTCCCTACAAAATACAGGAGAGAAATCACAATTTTAGTTGGAAAAGATAACCAGTAGGGAAATATTTGTTATCTCGTGAGAGGGCATTTTTGAAACGAAAAGAAGAAAAAAATTTTAAAACAAGAATTTCTGAATTGTACTTGCGTAATTCACATTAATTTTCAGTGTCCCTTCTGTGATTTACAGCTGTTTTGCCTTGGTATGCTGCCTCAGAATACATTTATTGAGAACCTGTTTTGTGGTGGGCATCATGCTAGGCACTCATCTACAGTATCTCTAATCATCACAAATTGAAAATTATTTCCTTCAACAGTACAGAGAGAATGAGGCTCAGGGTAGTTTAGCAGTTTGTCCTAGGACACGTCAAAGTTATCTAGGCCTTCATTTCCTGACCCCACTGCTTCCTGACCCCACTGTTTATTTAGCTCTCCCTCCCACCCACCTTTCTCCCTTCCCCCAGCCCTCATCCTCTCAAGTTTTCAAAGACCAGTTCTGTCCTTGTTTTCCTCAGAGAATGAATCCAAGAGGCACACTGGGAATTGACTGTTTATAACTGTTCATCTTCAAGTAAACCTGTGTTTACTAAATTTCAGACCAGAATGTGTCTTTCGTCATGATCTTACTGGATTAGAAAATAACAAATGAGGGGCCGAAGAGAAAGGTGTGTGGAACACTGCTTTGAGCAGGTTGTAACCTAGGCCTACCAGACAGATTTATAGACCTAGATTGAAATTATGCTGAGAAACCCATGATTCAGATTTGGAAAGCCAAGATTTGATTTTAGTGAGGGCAAAGTTGAGTTATTTCCCCCCTTATCATTGGGGTATAAATTGGAAAGGTAAACCTTCATTGTCAAGGAGGAGAGCAAATGCTTTGCTTTCTGGTTTTTTATTCCATTCCTCTGAGAAATTCAGCTCTTCATGTGCCACCTTTTATAAAGCTCAAAAGCAGCTACTAAGTATGGTTTCAAAGTTCTGAATTTCTTGTCTGACTGGTAGTAGCTGAAATGAAAACATACTTAGAAGCAACATGAGGGACATTTCAGTGAGTAAAGCTGATGACTGGAATGAGGAATGATGGAAGTCTGGTGGAATTTCACTTTGTAACCCTGGTCACTAATGCTTTGGTCTTGTGCACACTGTACTGGGTTTTACTTGAAGGGTACTTGGCATTTCTTTGGTCATAGCTCATTGTTAAAGTTCTCGTATTAGTTTAAGGCCAGTGGTGTGTGTACATTTCTATGAAGCATGGAATGTTTTGTGAAGTCACTTTAAAGGTATTACTAAGTTTTGTTAAAATTATTTGAGGTTAGGAGATTTTATTTCCCTTCCAGTAATGGGGAAATAACTCTTCTGTCTTTCCAAAGTCTTGGAATAGGTTAACGTTGTGGTTGGGAAGCTTTCTGTTTGTTATTTCTCTCTGGTAATGAAAGTGTTTTTGGTGAACACAATCTCTGTGTGTGAAGGAGGTGAGTTTTGCCTCTAGCATTCCATAGCTGGGGTCTGAGTTCCTGCCCCAGCCTGAGTAACGTCGTATGGCCAGTTGGTACACAGGAAGGCAGAAGTAGTGTTTTAGTAGTTGTAGGTACTTTCTTTTCCAAAAGGAGTCTTCTTAGGAAGCATTTAGCTAATGGGTCTAACACTACTCCCTTCCCTCCCCACCCCCCCTTAAAAATCTTGGCATAGATTAAGTGAATGATTCTAGATATTTAAGCCGAGCCTCTATTGTGGGTTGATCTGTGGCCCCTCCTTGCCTTAGGCCTCTCTGTGACTTTTACCAAATATATAGTCTGTATAGTCAGAACACCGTGATTAAAGACCTTCAGGGCACGTGAGCATCTGCAGTACCCTTGTCTAAAAGAAAGTGTTGACTGCTGTACTTTCATCCTTTATGAATTCTTTAAAAGCGTCTATTATTTTTAATTTGCAGCAGCTCTTGCCAGGTAAAAAGTTTTGGGAAACAGATGAATCCAGCAAAGATGGACCAAAAGGAATATTCCTGGGTGATCAATGGCGAGACAGTGCCTGGGGAACATCAGGTAATCTAGATCTAGCATCTGTACTGTGATTTATGCCTGTCTTAGAGCTCCTTTCCTCAGCAACTGGCAAGTCATGAATTTCACATCAGTGACATAAGCATGTCAAGCAATGTCCTGTCCTGTAGTATAATTGCCATGAAGGAGCTTGTATGATGTAATTTATTAAAACATAATTAACGCAGAATCAAATCTTCAATAATTTTATTGAAGTGTTAGCCACAGGGGAGTGGTCTTATTTGAAATGACCATAATTTCAGCTATAACTTCTTGTTCTGTACTGCTGTCAGCATACTTGGAATTAGAAAATCCATGCCTGCCATTTGAAGTTCATGTTTCTTTTTCCTCCCCTTGCTCCCCTGTGTACTGTGTATGGGATGATCTATTTGTAAATGTGGTTGGGGCCAAATCAAGTCACTGGGCACGGATGCTCTTCTGACAGACTACCCCTGAAGAGGGATGGGGAGAACCTGTAGAAGCACACACTGACAGCAGAAAGAAAGAACAGAGGCTAGGGAGGAAGGAGACTGAAAACCCAGAAGCTGATGTGCTGTGTTACAGCGCAATGTAAAAATGGAACCTCAGATGACAGTGAGTCATCAGAAAATATCAAATTATGTTGTTGGTTTTAAAAAGGGCAGTAAAATCACATTTTGTTTTAGTAATATTACCAATAAAATATGTTAAAAAGAAATTCTGCTACTTGAAAGGGGTAAACAGTTTATCCACTATAGCTAGATAAACCAGTTATGTGAACTGCTGTATTGCTCTGCTGTCCGGATATATGAGGTGTTCTGTTTTCCTTAGCTTATGTAGAATTTTATACTTAGGGAAAAACACAGTAGGAGGTTTTGGCTTACCTGACTGACCATGGCAGGCTTCCTGATTCCCAGTCATTGGTTTATCCATGAGACATCACTCATAATTTGTTTGAGCCTCTGGCTGCACTGTATCATGCTTGTGTATCTTTTTTGTAGATCATTCAGTTTCCCAGCCAATCATGGTGCAGAGAAGACCTGGTCAGAGTTTCCATGTGAACAGTGAGGTCAATTCTGTACTGTCCCCACGGTCGGAGAGTGGGGGACTAGGCGTTAGCATGGTGGAGTATGTGTTGAGCTCATCCCCGGGCGATTCCTGTCTAAGAAAAGGAGGATTTGTAAGTTGGCTTGAGGAACTTGTTCCTATATCTCTCTTTTTTTACCCCCCTAAAGCAAAACATGCCTGTTTAGTTTCCTTAGATATTCACAGCACTAATTACAGTGTATTTTAAAACACTTTTATTGCAATTAGATGCCAACAGACATAGTAGGAGATGCAAACTGAACTTTTAAAAAACAAAGACATGATGTTTTTGGGGGGATACATTGATAATGTGAGGTAGACCTGAAATCTAGTTCTCAGTTCATTGGTCTATCAGAAGACATTTTTAGTTTAAAACAAAAGAAGTTAAAAAGAGAAGGAATTAAAATAAGAAAACTAAAGCTGGGGATCAATAGGGAATAGATGTTAGCGCAGCGATTTGCCAGTTCCCAATAATCCTTAAAGTAGATTGGGTATGTAGGATCATTCTTGTTCACTTTGTTTAATTATGGTATGATCTTTGGCCCTCTTTGAACAGCTTTGCCTCTTAAACCTTGCCTGTTAGACACTTCGAAGTTCTGTTAATTCCGGATCTGCAACTTTTTTTTTTTTTTGATTCATCACCCTTGACCTCTCTGATGCTCAATTTTTGCCAAAGAAGCTTGTCTGTCCATAGCCTCTTCCCTTATAAGTCTTAAACAGTCTTCCTCAAGCATCTTTGATAGCCTGCCTTTCTTAAAACTGCTTCTTTCTTGTCATCACCTCTCTAGATGTGAAGTCTTACGATGCATTTCCATTAGTCTTCCTTATCTGTGTTCTGTGCCTGGTTTAGTATTCCATGTGGTAGTCAGAAAGGTCATGAGATGCAGCCTGAATCTGTCTTCCCTCTTTACCTCCTGACTTGTCTTGCTTTTTACCTTTTCAAAGTCCTTTCTCTGTGAAGTCTTTTTCAGCTAATCCTTTTTGTTGGCAGTCATGTAAAAGGCCTTCTTTCCCCCAAATCATATTAATCATTTTGCCTCCATAACTATCTTATGTTATCTTAGAGCATTTGTTGTCAGTATTTTTGTCATCCTGTATCTGTTGCTAGGTGTCAGAAGCTTATTCCTCTTTTCCTCATTCCACCTGAAACTTCTTTAGAGTAAAGGAGTTCATTCTTGGTGCAGCTTCCTCAAGTGTCAAGTACAATTCCTTCATATGTTAGTGGACCTTAAATGAATGTTGACTTGGTTGGCATGAGGAGAACAGATGATGTTTAAGGTAACCAGAATCCACATGGAGTTAGCTTTCTTCTAGGCATGCCAAAGATGATGCTTCGGCTCCCATTGACACTTGCCACATGGCTGGAGCTTTTAATTGCACAGGAAAACCAGAAAAGAGGGTGTTTTGGATTTCTCCCAGCTTCACACCTAGAAATTTGATGTGAGGAATTTAGCCAGAAGAGGATCTTTTATTTTTATAATGACCCTTAGGAGGGTCAGGGGACTGAATGGGGACTTTTATCTTGAGTCTTGAGTACTAGTCATTCCAAAGCTGATCTGGTTTCTTCTGGGTCTTTTGACATTGCAAAGACATAACATAGATCAAGTTTAGTGGCTTGTGATCAGCTACGAAGAGCCCTTCTTTATTTGAACCTTCCCAAGAGATTGCTTGGGAACAATGAAATCTGCCCTTTGGATGTGAGGAATGGATTTGGGCAAAATGATCATTTCCTTGTTGTCCCATGGGAAGGATGGTGTTACTCCTCTTCTTTCCCCGTATCCCCGGTTCACCTCTTTTTTTGTCCTTACACTTTCCCCATCTCATGAGCGCAGATTTCTCAGAGGAGGTGCTGCCTGCTAATTTCTGTGTATAACTTCTAGTTATTTACTGTGGGAGAAAAGTTGGTATTGTGTGTAGGTAAGTTGTCAGTGTGGTGAGTTGGAACCTGTATGACTCTTGCCGTGAATTCCCTGTGATGCCTGTGACCATTTTCTAATCCTTGGGTATTAACCAGGAGGCACATGCCTGGGTTACTATTAAGTTTGTAAGCAGGCAGGAAAATAATTGGAATTAGGAGAAAGATAAAACACTGGGACTGAATTATTATTATTTTTGCCTGCTTCTCTCTTTTAAGCATTTACTTTGGCAGTTAATCTTATGACAGAGCATTATCTTTTGCTTTCATTGTCTTGTTTTTCATTTTGTAAAGGTAGCTTTCATCCTTGGTTGTCCTACAAGACTGATAATTTTTAGCTCTTGTACAGTATTGTCACCAGAGGAGTTGAAGATCTCAGAAAGTTAAGAGGTCAGAAAATTGAACTTCACAATCAGATAACTTACTGAGCTTCTGAGGTTTGCATGAGGATAAATGAAACTTATCCAACTCTGTGTTCCAACTTCTCAGAAGGCAGATTGTGGGTAATGAAATACTATTGTGTATTTTGACTTGAGTTGCATCTAAAGGATGATCCAGGAGCACTGATCAGTGACCTCAGGCTACCACGTTGCATGTCCAGTCTTTTGGTGGATGGAGGTCTAAGGGTCAGTGGACTACTTTATCAGCTTTATGGCCTGGCTTTGCTCTGCCTGTTGGTTAGGATGACATTTGACCAAAGCTTTGGTCATGGAAACCTGAATCATTTGTTGATTGTCATGGTATGCGTGCATCTTCTTGGAAAAGGTGAACCACCTTAAAAAAAAAATCTAGTCTGTCATTGAAAGTGTTGAGTTCACAGGCTAGGGAAGAGAGAATATCTGGGGCTTTGTAGATAATTGTTCTAAGAGTGGCAATTGGTGGTTTATGGGTCAGAGCGCTCAGATATTTTTACTCTGGGTGGCTGTACCCCCAGTAAACCATGGAGAGGCTCCATTTTAATTCTAAGAGCTGAAATCAGCCTCTCTGATGGTGTAATGAATGTAGTCTCAAGCAAGCACTTAAGGAGCCATTTTTGGATACTGACAGCAGATAATCCAGACTCTGACTAATAACTTTCCAGTTAGAGGTGGTTTAGAACTAAAGTAGTCTACTCATTCTACAGTGATTTTCCACTTTCAGTCAGGTTGTTTCTTGCTTACAACTTGAATGAAGGTATTTAACTCTTTGTCTAGCTTTCCTGAGCTTTCTTAAGTTCATTTTGATCGTACAAATGGACTCAGTTGAGTACTCTTGGCTTCCGTGATGAGAGTACTTTGAAGCTGACAGTAAGGATCCTAGAGCAGTATTTTGTTCTTAGCACCCACTATAACATTTTGGTACTTTTCTACACTTAAGGTTAGCAGTTTTCAGAAAAATGGGAAAACTCAGAATACCAGTTAAGTCAGAGTCTGTCAAGTCTTGAAAATTTTCTTTTCGTATACTTTATTTTATTTATCCCTGGAATAAGATAGCGCCCCCCCCCCCCAGCATGGTTCAGAGTGGTTACAAAACCACATGTGACTACTGTATTGTGAGGCCACTGAGTGAAATATACCATCAAAGGACCCTGCTGTTTGTCTTTTAGAATACCAGCCGATCTTCAAATAGATCGAAGTCTAGCCAGTCAGAAGAGTGGGTCATAATTTCTACCTTTCTGGTTTATGGTGCCTGGCGAAATGAGAAGTCCACTTAAATTTAAGGTGAAGATCACCTTAACGTTGCAGAGGAAAGATTTTTAGAAAAAATTAACCTTTGGCAGGCCTTTCTACTTGTACATAGAGACTGGCTGCTTTCTGACCTGGAGGAGGCATGCACACTCCTAGCAATTTATTTGGGTCACAAAACTTGGTAACTGGTTTTTCTAGTCTTCACCGCATTTGTTTTAGGTAACCATGCTATTTAATTCATTTTGTTGAAAAACTGTGTGCAGTGTAATGCATTTAGAAGTCAGGGGTTTTAATTTCAACTGAACCTTAATTTTCTCATCTATGAGATGGAGTAAATAAAAACCCCCAAAGTCTAATTCATATGGATGTGTAATGTATATGACAATGCCATTTTTTTTTTTTTAAGATTTTTATTTATTTATTTGTGGGAGAGTGAGAGCGAGAAGGATCACAGAAGGAGAGGGAGAAGCAGACTCGCCATTGAGCAGGGAGCCCCATGTGGGGCTCAGTTCCAGGACACTGAGATCATGACCCACGCCGAAGGCAGATGCTCAACTGACTGAACCACCCAGGCGCCCCATATGTGAAAATGCTTCGTAAACCTTACAGAATCTTGCTCCACAAAGTCCATGGGCCAATAACATTATCACTGCCTGGGAGCTTATTATATATTATCAGTTCAGAATCTCAGACTCAACCCCAACTCTATTGAATCTAAACCTGCCAAGAGCCTCGGGTGATTTGGATGCACACTGAAGTTTGAAAAATATGTAATTTTCTTGGAAGATTAAATTACTGGGAGGCCATGGATCACATTCAGAAACTTCATCTACAGGGTAGAGCCCCTTCAGATTTGAGCTTCCCTTGAACAAGAATTCTACATGCTCTACTTTGTAGTGTCAAGCTTTTAACTACTAACTAGATGAAAAGTTTAAAAAGCACCAGACAACTTTTAGAAAACTTGTTTTGTTTTCATCTGTAATAACTAATACCATTCTGCATGGTCAAGATATATTTTTTGTTTTTTCCCCCTCCTAGATCTGGTGGTTACTACAGCTGAAGGGAACACTCTTCTTAACTTTCTGTACACCAGCAATTAGGTGATCATGTACACAGTGCCTGGGATATTCTGTGTTCCACTGTTTCTAAAGTGTACACCTCCCCACTTTGTTCATTTTGAAATTGGGATGCATCTTTCAAATGGTAGTGTATCATAATTTAATTGCCAGCATTTCCTTTTTAGCAGGACATAAAATGATGGTATGTTTCATAAATTGATGATTTGATGAAATGTAGTAGGTGGTGGCTCAGTTCTGCCCACATACCTCATGAAAATCAGTGGTACAAAGGGTCTAATGATCAGAGATCAGAGTTGTAAGTTGGGAGAGACATAAGATATCTAGCAATTTTGAGGCTTTGGGAGAGTGTGGGCTGGATGTGTCTGAAAAAGGGAGTGAGGAAAAAATGTGGAAATGGAATAAAGTACTTTTAAGAATTTTTTTTTAAAGAGAATTGCACTTTTATGAATTGCCTATTGAATCCTTGAAACAACCCTTTGAGGTAGATACCATTGTCCCTATGAGTTTATAGCTGCGAAAAATGAGGCTTAGAAGGGAAGTGGTAGGGCCTGGATTCAAACTTTGTTCTAATTTAAAATATGCCAAATATTCTTTTTTAGAAAGAAGGGAGGGAAATTACTAACCTCATTGCGTATGACTAGCTCTGTGGAACTTTGTGGGTAAGATCACTGCAGTAAGAGGAGAAATTAAATTCTCATTTCTCTGACTCATTCAGAATTAACAGATACTCTCTGAAATATTCCTCCTGTTATGTGAGGCTTTTGAGGAAGCTGATCCATAAATGGATGGACTCTAATCTCCACTCTAGAAGGTTCTTCTCTCTTTCTGCTCTTCTCTCAATTCTTTGCTGTCTTGCAGTGGAAAGTAGTCTTGTGCCTCACTGTAAACAGGGGATCTTTCAGAACCATTCTCAGTCCCACTCTTGAGATTTTGATGGGGTTTGACTATGTACATTTAGAGCACTCAATTGAAGCTTATCTGTGAGTACTACAGGTTTGGGTTAACATTCATTTAAAGGAAGCCCACAATAAGAAGATGCTATTAATCCTTCTTTGTTTTTTCTTTTATTTAGCTAATAGACTTTTTTCAGTATTATTATGTACTAGGGAATGTATGACCAAAAAACCCAACAAAATAAGCATTTATGATGCTTATGTTGGACTTAATTACAGTGGTTCTCATTTGTGAGTGCTTATTAGAGTTGCTGGAGGAGAAGCCTTTTATAGCACTTGTGGGAGCTTCTGCAGACCAATTAAATCAGAATCTTTGGGTGCGAGCCCAGACACTTGTAAATTTTCAAAAGATTGTGATGCTCAACACTAACCATACAGCCAATGCACTATGAAAATGAGTGTCCCTGGGAGGGCCAGATTGGCTCTATACTTCTAGTAGAGTTAAACCACTTAATTGGCCATTTAAGAGGTTTAATCTTGATATCATCGATAATGTTACAGAAGAAATACCATCCCAGTGCCTAGCTTTTACTAATTATCATATTACTTTTGTGTAAAATGATTTCTACTTCACAAACCCTTTGCATACGCATCACTTCATAACTATTCTGTTGTCAACAGAGTTACCCCTGTGCTATAGATGAGATGACCTGTCCAAAGTCCTCTGCCAGTATGTGTCCGCAGTTGAGATAGAATGTAGGTTCTGTACAATTTGGTTTAGTTCTTTCTCCGAGACCACATAGCTGTGAGTATCTACCCTTATCTTAAATACTAAAAACATTTGTAAAAATCCTATAAAATATATGAGCCCGTTTCTATCCCTGTTCTCTCTCTAGGGTGTTCACATTTCTAAGAGACCTTTTTTATGATCCTGAACCCTGTATTCTCTTTTACTAGTGATTTTTGACAAAAAGTCTTCCCATTCTGCTCTTGGTATCATTTAAAAATCAGACTTGTCAACTGTTTTTATTTAGGGCTATTGTTGATTTACTGACCTTTTTTCTCTTAAGTAAACTTTTTACTGAAATATGACTTGTGTGCTGGAAAGTGTTTAAGTCATAAATGTTCATCTGCATGCGTTTCTACAAAATGAATACACCCAGTGACCATCCAGATCAAGGAATGGAAGCCTCCCTTGGGCCCCCCACCTTCAGATAGAAGGAACCTGCTGTTCTGAGGAATTTATAGCCTACTCCGAGCAGAAAACCAGGTAGCTATATTTTATATGAATAGACTGTACAATATGGGTGAAAAACAGCCCATCCTTGGGGTTCCTTTGAAAATCTAGCCCTTGGCAGTATAACTAAGAAAGTTAAGTATCAGGGACTGTTTTCAGAGCAGTCATCTTAGAGGCAGGCCCAGCAGCTTCTCAGCAAGCCCTTCTAAAGGGTCACTGAGGAGAGATACTGCAGTGTGTTTGTTGATCTGGCAAGTGAATCTCCCCTGTCACTAGCTTTCTTGCTTGTTGGTGACACATCCTACTGCTTCTTTATCCCATTTCCTTCCTGTTTTTGCCTGGAGACCTTTGGAATTGCTGGTGAGAAATTGGTGCTGGACTGTTTGTTTTGGGCCAGTGATTTGATCTGTAGATTTATGGAAGATTACTTAGGTGTGTCAGTGAGATGATCCTTCTCATTAATGCTTTTGTTAATGACAGTACTAGTGGCTAATGCGGCAGAGTTGTTTGTTATCTAGACTATGTCCCTACCTCCTAGATTCTTATGATAAAAACAATGGAAGGATCCTTCTAATTTTAGTGGTTCAGTTTTTCAGGATATTTTTGGTCATTTCAGTTTACTTTGTCATAGGTTTTAAACTTCTGCCAAGCACTGCACTTAGTGCTGGGGATATGAAAATGAGTACACGGTTTTTGTCAGTTTTACCTTTGCAGTAGGAGGGAGCTTTTGTTTCTGGATGTTTTGAAAGATCTCTGTCTTTAGAATCTTACCACATTCCCATCTCTGCTTTAGGAACTCGCTGTGGTGCTCAATTAGCTGTCATTCACTCTTCTTGAACCAGTAACAGTCTTACACTTCGAAGATTCTACTGTGAAAGTCACTCTCAGTGGCTGCCAAAACTGTAGTTTACCATCTTGATGCCACATGAAACAAAGTTTTGTATCCTTTCTTTGTTCCTTCTTGGATGTGTTCCTTGGTTCACATTAGCCATTAAGTCTTTTCCTGTGTCTTGAACAGAGAATGATTTTGAAAGTAAAATGGGCTCTGAACTGGCAGATGAAAGCTCTAAGGATGTCAAGATTCATGAGTTACCCTTTCTGGGCCAGAGATCTCTAGGAACTGCCCTGGACATCTGTTTATTTTGCATTCACTGGCCTGCCTATTCACAGCAGAGTGTCTGCTGCACCAGCCTCCATTATTGATCCTCCCCCACCCCAGTGAAATTTGGTTGTGGTGACTGGAAATGCTGTGAAGTAGCTCTCATATTTTTCTCTCATTGGTTCTTGCCTTTTTCCAGGAGCTTTAATTTGGTCCAGAAGTCAGTGGTGAGGACAGGCAAGGTTGCCTCTCTCCAGTTTTATAAAAGCAAAGGTTACTTACCATTTGGTAGGATTCTGCAAAGCTCTGTGAACCACGTCAAGTCACTTTACCAAATCTTCTTTTGGAAATCAAGGCACATTTGCTTTATATGTCAGGGTCTTAATATAAGATGTTGGTAAGAGGGGACAAATTTCATTTCCTTAGAAGAGAAGGCATCGGTGTGCTTGGCACCAAAACAATTCTTTAGGTCTACTCTCTCAGTCTTTGTAGTTTGAAACTCTACACAGACAAAGTCTGTTGCACCAGCGACCCAGCTGAAGGGGCTTCCCTGTAGTCTCAAAATAAACTGGTATGGGGCAGGCAGAGAGGGAAAGACAACAGATGAGCGCTTAGAGTACTCTCGAAAGAATTTCACAGTTAGATTTAACATGTTTTGAAGGATTAGAAAAAAATTACAGTGAAGGATGATCGGTGAATTATTGATGCAGTAAGCTCTGAGATAGAGAGTGGAGCTGGGGTGGTAGTAGGTGGTACAAATTGGCAGGGCATGTGTCCCAAGGTAAAGTGGAGGATAATTAAATTGGAATGATGTCAGACCACACTTAGCTCAGTACTCAGAAGTAAGGGAGTTTACACAGGGAATGGCGAAGTAGGAAATTCTTTTTGTAGGCTTACCACTTTCCAACTCTATTGTTAGCTGCCATACCTGGGGCTTGCTAGGAGTTGTGCTATTGTATAGAGTCAGATTTGGAAGTAGAGAGGTGGGAACAAGAGATGTAAAGTTGTGGCTGGGCTTCGGGTAGAAAGGAAGAAATGGGATGGTGGGACATTGGGTATGGTAAGACTGTCCTAAACTCTGTAACATAATTGTATGTCTGTCTCCCCCATTTGGCAAGACTTTCTGCAGTGTTCCTGCCTCTGTGTTGTCTGTTAATTAGATTGTAATGTCTTGAAAGGGCACGGACACTACCCTGTTTTAATTAGCATCTAGTGTAGTCTTGTGTCCACAGTGGTTGCCCACTATTGTTAGTTGATGATGATTAGTGAAGCTGAAGCTATTTTTTAAACAGGGCCCAAGGGATGCAGACAGTGATGAAAACGACAAAGGTGACAAGAAGAACAAGGGTGCGTTTGATGGAGATAAGCTAGGAGATTTGAAGGAGGAGGGTGATGTGATGGACAAGACCAATGGTTTGCCAGTGCAGAATGGGATTGATGCAGACGTCAAAGATTTTAGGTTTGTATGTTTTACACTTCTGACTTTTGAATGGGGGCTATGGGTTTTTGTTTTAATTTATTAGTTTTATTTGGATTTTAGGTTCCGCCCCCCTTCCTTATCTGTCCTTTTAAAGAATTGGGCCCAGTGTAGGCCATACCACAAAGACTGTAAATTTACTACTGGCAAGGTGGAATTTCTAAGAGCTGTCAATTCCTGGTGCTTTGCCAAAACAATAGATTTTGCATTTGCGTAGGGCTCTATTATTTGCAAAATGATTCTATAAATATTTTAGTGATTCTCAGATATCAAAATCACCTGGGATGGGTACCTTGGGACTTTCCCTAAATTTCTCCCAAATAACTAGCTTGGGAGTAACCATGGTCACTAATGGAAACGTGTCCCCTCTCTCTGGCATGTTAGTGTAGAGAGAAACAGTTGAAAACCTACGCATTATTTTATTCGAGACTTCTAAACTCCCTGGGAGGTAGGTGGGTCAGTGTCATCTTCTTCAGTTTGAAGAACCAGAGATGCAGCTTACATGACTTGTTCTTAGTCGTCTCCCTTCCATGGATGCTCTCATTCCATCTCTGGTCATGACTGATGTGCAGGTTTTACCCTATAATTTAATATACACACTTTTCAGATGATGTTGTGTGTTTGTCTTCTACACTTGGCAATATTCTTCATTTATGTAGGTAAACTTTAGTGACGGTATATAATTTTAAAAATGTGAAAATCCATGGTTAGTTGATATACAGATAGAGAATTTAATTTTGAATAATTTTAGTGTTAGTGTAAAGCTAACATATGTGTGTCTAAACACATGCGTGCACACATCTATCTCTGATCCTGATAGCCACCAAAGCCAAAATTAAAATTCATTTTGGATCACCGCATGCAGTTGTTTAGTATTCCTAGTTTACTTTGTTAATCTTGTGAGTATAAAGAATTATAGAATTTGAGGCACAGAGTAATAACCACTTGCCTAATGTCATTCAGATGAAGTGATAGCTTTGCCATCCTGAACCTCAGGCAGCCTGTAGCAGGGTTTGGTGGTATTTGACTTCTGACTGGGCGGTGATGGTAGGGCATGTGTGTGAGAGGAATACGGCAGTAGCTTTGATTTGTACCAGCTGTAGGGTTTCATTTAGGGCTGAAGGGTACAGAATGTAAATGTAGCCACAGGCTATGCTCCCCTTACTAGAATGTAACAGTGTTCTGTATTAGTCTGGTTTGAAGTTACACTGTCCTGCAGTCTTTTACGTAGGGTGATCCTATATCCCAGGTCACCCGAGACACTACTCATTTTTGCCATGTCCTAGGATATTTATTAACAGTGCTCCTTTTTTTTTGCTCCTAGGAGTATCCTGGTTTGGATGATAAATGATACCCTCATACTACTTTTAATTCTTAGAGTTGTCTCCTTAGCAGGGGTATCTCCTAGATAATGAATTTATTTTTACTGTTTTGTAATGGTTTGCTTCTGGTTTCTTAGAAGGGGAAAATGGTTGACAGGTTTAGCACTGACCAGTAGTAGTACCAAGATAATACTTAAAATTTTTTTGACCTATAGAAATTTTTTTTAAAGATTTTATTTATTTATTTGACAGAGAGAGATTACGAGTAGGCAGAGAGAGGAGGAAGCAGGCTCCCTGCTGAGCAGGGAGCCCGATGCGGGCCTCGATCCCAGGACCCTGGGATCATGACCTGAGCCGAAAGCAGAGGCTTTAACCCACTGAGCCACCCAGGCGCCTGAAAAAAATTTTTTAAATAGAATCATTCTCATATATGGAATTTCCCTAGAACCTATTTTTTCCATTGACTCTCTGTTTAAAGAGTAGGTGTTACTTTTTAGGTGGGGGCGGAGTGGGGCGTAGTTTACTACCTTCGTTTTGGGATCTTGTTTTCATGGTTGCCACAGGCAGTATTTTTTTTCGGTTCATTCATTGTTCCTCAAATCTGGTCCATTTGGTTAAAGGGATTGTTAATACTAGTTAATGTGAACTTACAAGGTGGGTTGTGGTGGGAAGGCAAGCAATAGAAGAGCTGTTTTATAGGATATAACATATAAGTACCGTAAAGTGTCTCTGGTTGTTTTGTAGAAATAGTTTAAGTACTGTTGATGATAAACTGTGTTCAAGGACATCGTCTTTAAACTTGGGTTGCTGTAGTGTCCCTCCCCGCTCAAAATAAGGTTTAATGCCCTTTACTTTCTCTGTTTAGCCGTACCCCTGGTAATTGCCAGAACTCTGCTAATGAAGTGGATCTTCTGGGTCCAAACCAGAATGGTTCTGAGGGCTTAGCCCAGCTGACCAGCACCAATGGTGCCAAGCCTGTGGAGGATTTCTCCAACATGGAGTCCCAGAGTGTCCCCTTGGACCCCATGGAACATGTGGGCATGGAGCCTCTTCAGTTTGATTATTCAGGCACGCAGGTACCTGTGGACTCAGCAGCAGCAACTGTGGGACTTTTTGACTACAATTCTCAACAACAGGTACTGTGTGTGTCTTTCTGTCACTCTCTGTACTCTCCTCCAGCCAGCACATGATTCAAGTGCCTAAAAATGGGGTGGAATGGGAGGAGGGTGGCATTATTCTAGGCTATAGCCAGCCCTTCTTAACCTGACAGTGATGTGGGCATACAAAGCCTCTGTATCTTCCCCTCCAGAGACTGATTCCCATGCTGAGATTATGGGCAAGAGATCACTCTGCTGGACATGTACTTCCTTTGGCTCCTCTGTCACTCCAGGGCCTGGGGAATGGGTGAGGTCATGTTACCTCTTGTGACACAATCCTCTTGGATGCTAAATTGATCTCTCTGAAGAGTAATAAGATTGTGATGCTGTTGGTTGGTTTTGTTTTTAAAATAGTGAACTCTGTTGCCTACTGCTGGCAGGAGTCCAGTGTGAAGTCGTCTTATTAGTCATGTCTTTTAATTAAGTGAGTAACTATAGATAACAAACATACCTGTTACCTTTCAAAAGAGTTAAAATACGATTAGGGGAAACACACAAATCAGTGTAAAAATCTACCGTGAAATTACGTGACTCTTCATAAATTCTTGGAAGACATTATATGTGTGCTTTCTGGTTTTAAAGGCATGGTATGATTAACTCTGGGTTTGACTGGTCCCTCTGTTTAATTTTTTTTAAGTAAAAAAAACAGCTGTCTGAATTATAAAAGGGGGCAGGTAGCTTCCCCATCTTGTCAGGTACCACAAGCTCTCTCTTGTGTCTAGAGGCACTTTGATGGGCCATGAATTTCTGATATTCATTTTGGACTGGAACATAAGTACAGACCTCTAGGCTTAAAAGGTTAAAATCTCATTTTGATGGTTAGAAATTCTACATCTGTGGGGGAAATTGAGTTATGGTATGTTCCTTTGCTGTTGTCATAAATAGCTGGTTTTAAATGAATTTTGATGATAAAGCTAACTTTAATATTAATAACAATAATAATAATATTAATAAAGTTTACAAAAGGAAATCCCTTTAAGGGATGATGTGATATGTGTGCTCTGGTCATATCAGGTGGATCTATTAGGTTTAATTAACAAACTCTTTTTCTAGAGAGTAAACTATAAGTGTCCACTACTCTCCCTGTGGTTCTCAATAGATGTGCCATCTCTCCGAAAGAATGATTTTTTGTGCTTTTTCCTCTTCTTTCACTGTTTTGCCCCCCTTCACAGTGAATCCTCAAAACAGCAGTTTTGAGTGAAGCCAGAAATTACTTAAGGTGCTGAAAATAGATTAGACTTCAACTTTGTAGGGGACACTGTTACCACATAGACTTCAGCTTGCTCAGCTTAGGATAGGAGTGTGGTAATTCTCTGTCTAAATTGAGGTTTCTGAGTGTAGGCTACTTCTTCTTTTTCTGTTTGTTTTTGAGTAAGCTTCACATTCATTTTGGAGCCCAATGAGGGACTTGAATTTACAACCCTGAGATCAAGACCTGAGCTGAGATCAAGAGTCAGACGCTCAATTGACTGAGCCACCCAGGCTCCCTGAGTGTAGGCTACTTCTAATCAGGATTCTTTAACCTGGTTATATCAAGAAATTTTATCTGAATTCTTAATTCTTTCTTTTACTTTATCTTCTGTGGTCTGAACTTCTAGAACTCTTGCCATTTTTGTGCTTAGCTTCCCATTTCTCATCTAATCCAGTCTAAGCCTTTGCTTGTTATTTAAGAAGTGTTTGTCTTCAACCTCTTGTGAAGAAAAATCTGATGCTCTTTTATTGAATTGTTCTTTACTTCATAATCAGAGTTGGGATTCTCTTTTGATGTATTGACCTCTCATTTCAAACTTATTTTACCAATGTTTAGGGAGGCTGGGGTAATTATTAGAACTTGAACAGATAAGTCCTTCTGCAAACTCACAAGGAGTTAACATGGTTACTTTAAAGACAACACCCACTCAGATTTTCGAAGCTGGGGATGCCTTCACCATGTATCCCATTTGAAAATGAATGTTACTATTTTGGAAGTTAAACTATTGTTGGTTTTTGGCTTCCCACGCATGCCTTGGTTGTGTTAACATAGTGTCATTGTTACATATGTAGGCCACCATCACGTGATGTGATCCTTGTTGTTTTATTCTGTGGGCCCATAATTCTTGCTTTTCTGAGTAGATGGTTTTACACGGTCATGTAGTGGGCTCCCTAATAGCATGCCTGGGAACTATTGGGCCAAGACTCCTAAGTGTTTTCAAGACCCTTAACCTTCCAACATCTCCTGCATAGAGGCAGGAGTAGCTGTTAAGATGGTAGGATCCTTTTTCTACTGGAAATTGGTGTTTGATCTTACATTTTACCCCTCCAATATTCCTTACTCTTTAGCTCTCCATTATGTTTTACTCCCCTTTCCCTTTTTACTATTTTAATTGATTGTCATTCTTGAAGATCCAGTGCTTGTTAGCTTTCTTGACCTCCATATCAATGAGTTACATTGTCTGTCTCCTTTGAACCCCGTAATGCTTTGTGTTTCCCTTGAAAAGGAGTCACCATGTTCTGCGTTGTGTTATAATTTCTTGTTTAATAGTCCTTGCTAGATTGTAAGCTCCTTGAGTCTTATTCTTCTGCTTTTGCTTTAGCAGACCAAGTTTTCAGGAAACTTTTTCCGTATTCCATTATAGTATCTCAGAATATCCCCCATGATTAAATATACTTCCCCAAACTGAAATTTGGAACTAGTCTTTTAAGAAGTCTGGAGGCCACTCTTTGAGGCACTAGCTTGTATTCTACTATGCAAGTCCTTTAGATCTAGCCTGCTAAGCTTGTGCTCATATTTGTAACTAGACCTGCACAATACCTAGGAAATTACTTCCCTTTTATGGTCACAACCCTCTGTAGCCATCTGATCAAAAAAAGTACGTAATTCTTTTGAAATCCAATTTTGTTGGTAACTTCAGGGAGATCACAGATTTGTGGACTGTGGATTATAACTTTCTGTTTGCATTTTTTCTCACCTGTAGCTGAACATATCTTTCATGAATGGAATGGATTTCCACCCATAGCTCTCAGTTTGGGTATTGTGACTCATTTGGTCATTTAAATAGTGCAAGGAAGTACTTGAAGACAAGTCTAGGACATGCCTAGGTCCTAGAACCTTAGACAAGGGAGAACATACTCTATTCTGGGGAAGGAAGGACTTTTGGAAGAGGGTAGATCTTGAGCTGTGCCTTGTAAGACATGTTTATATCAGGAAAAGAGTGAAAATTCCACTGGAGGAAATAGTAAAACTTAAAAGCTTATTATGAGAACTTAATAGGTGCATGTTCGGTAGATAACATAGTAGTCATCCTAGGTGGTGGGTGAGGTTGGGAAACAGCGACCTATGAGGTCGCACAGGCAGGATTGTGTGTCTTAGTAACTTTGCCATGCTGCCTGATAGTGACAAGACAATTCTAAGAAGGAATGATTTAATTACCATGGTTTAGTTTTTTGTGCTGTTAGTTCAGTAGCAAATGTAAACATTTCTTACCCATATTAATCAGTTAATTATTGATGTTTTTGTCCTTCCAGGAATCTGGTTCTGCTGGTAGTGAACAGAGCTGGTACTCATAGTAAGGCCATCATATGTGGAACTGTATGGGAAAGTTGAGGAACTAAGCTAAATTGGTTGATCAGGAATGCTGTCAGACCAGGGAAGGGCTCAATGGAGACCAAGGTTTTATAGACCTTCCTTGAAAGACAGGTGCAGTGTATGTTGCTGCATTTAAGAGAATAGAGTTGTGGAGACAGCAATGAACATGGTGTGGTCATAGGCTGACAGCAGTAGAAGGCACACTTAGAGGGAAATGCAACTTGGTGCGTTGTGCTATTGAGTCCAGGTCCCAGAGGCTTGAGAGCCAGGCCTGAGTCCCAGACATTATTAATGATTGTGAGGATTGAACCACAGAGGTAGTGTAGTACGTGTTTTTCTACACATTTCTGCTTTTTAATATGGCTTTTTTTTTTTTAAGTTTTGAGTTACTAGCTATAGTTAATTGAGGTAGCTTTATATGTGATTTTATGATGAGATCTGGTTTGGAAATTGACAAAATAATTCCTTCTTGTGTCCTATTTCCTTTTAATCAGGATTTTGATTTGGTTTCATAAAACTGTTAGTATCAACTTCTATTGAGATACATAGTATAGAGTAGGCTGCAAATACAGGAAAGGTAATTTTCATTTAG
Source organism: Ailurus styani (assembly GCA_002007465.1). Classification (NCBI taxonomy): domain Eukaryota; kingdom Metazoa; phylum Chordata; class Mammalia; order Carnivora; family Ailuridae; genus Ailurus; species Ailurus styani. Next base: position 4,550,811 of record LNAC01000035.1, on the reverse strand, counting down.
TTCATTACAAACTTAATGGTACTTAGGGATACTTTGGGTTTTGGCTAGTTAAGTTACTTGTCTAGCACTGTTTATCATAAACTTAATCTAAGATTTATTTAAAGCAATGATTCCTTTTTTTGTGCCATGGACCCCTTAGCAGTTTGATGAGATCTATGGGCTGGATTGTGTGAATGATGTATATAGTATAAGTGCATTTACAAAAGAACCATTTATATAGAAATAGTTATATAGAAATATACAGAATATTTAACAAGACAAATTGAATATGTATCTATGCAATATGAATATGAAATATTTAACAAATTGAATATGTATCTACTTTATCAAACAGTGCATGCAGCAGAAGTAGGCGTACCTAGTGATCATGATGAGGATAAACATGGCTTTGGGATGTCTAATAGTTGTAAAGGAACACGAAAATGTATGTGATTTTTTTTTTTTCTTTTTTGAGAGGGGCTGGGAGGAGCAGAGGGAGAGAGAGAGAGAGAGAGAGAGAGAGAGAGAATCTTAAGCAGGCTCCATGTCCAGCAACGCAGCCAGATGCAGGGCTGATCTCACAACTCTGAGATTACCACCTGAACCAAAGTCGAGTTGGACCCTTAACCATCTGAGCCACCCAGGCACCCCGCATGTGACTTCTGTTGGTCATTAAGTCACAAGTGTATAGCTAATGTTAATGTGGTTTGTTGCCTACAGTCGTAATTGAAGGACGTGCTAAATTTCATGAAAATAAGGATAATTTTACCTATCCTAAGTACGAAGGTCTGGTGTTTAAGTACCCCTAATTTAGGGCATTTTGAAATGTTCATTGATATCTCGGGAGCATTTTCTCTCTTTCCCTCACTTTCCCTTCATTGTCTTCTCCTTAATTCTGGACAGTGAACAGTGAAAATTATAAACAGTGAACAGTTCATAATAATGTGTTTGTACCATTTTGCGTTATGGTACATGAGCTATCTTCTTTATTTTAGTGAAGAGCCATATAATTCTTTATATTTCCTTAAATATATTTTATAAAGTTACTGCTAGATTTCATTATATTGCAGTCATATGTAATAGAAACCAAAGCCAGGATTACATCCTTATAGATTAATTGTTGATACTCTTTATTTAGAATTCACTTAATGTAAAAATAACCTAATGTAACATGTTGTACAAAATTGCATACTGATATACTAAAATTCTCACCTGTTAAGCAGGAATTTTAGCAAAGAAACAATACTCCGGAAATCATAATTGAAGTACAGATTCATTCCCTCACAGCCCTAGCCAGATGGGAGAGGAAGTGGCACACAATGCTTTTAAAAGTGTGGTAGTGATTAGATGTCATCATTCTGAAGCTGTGTTTGTGCAGTTTTAATATAGATCTTTGATATTCTTGACTTTCAGTTGACAAATGAGAGGAAGATTATTTTATCCGTGTTGTGTATAGTCACTGTTAAAATGCTGACTTTAGCTAGCAGTTGGGTCAGTTGAAACTTACCTTTATTGTTATTTGACTTTGCTGAAATTTTATGATTTTCCTTAAAAGATACTTATATACTTAGTAGAAGGACATCTCTCCCCCCCACCCCCCGTTCAGATTGTTCCATCTGCTAAGGAAATATGAAGAAATTTTCTTTTTTAAAATATCAGCAGCACATTCATATGTACCTTTTTATCCAGAAATCATTGTTGATCATTGTAGTTGTTCAAATAACCTGGTCAAAAATGGGCTTTGATCTGGAAGCCTCAGACAGTAGCAGACTTTCACATATTTCATGTACTAAAGACTGGCTGCTATGATAAACTTTTTTTCTTAAAAGATTATAGTCCCACCATTAATGTAATAATACCTTCAGTGTTTTGAAGATCTTTTCTCTGCGAACCCTTATAACATCCCCATGGGATAGGGCAGGTACTAAACTTTTACAGATAAGAAAATTAAGACTCATGAAGCTTAGAGAGTTACTGAAGGTCATATACTACAAGCTATGGGAACATCTGTGTTCTGGTGTTTAGCTCTGGGCTCTGTCCTTTGGACCTAGTACTAGAAAAGCGAAGCCTTTTGCTATGTGAGGTCATCTCACCTGCAAATTCAGTAGCATTTGGTGTTTTCTCACACATATACACGGAGTATATGGTAAAGCATATTCTTCCATAACAAAACAAAAAAGGTTTTTCTTCCTTCCCTGTTACTTTTGTGACCCGTTGACAGCAGTTTGTGCTCATGAACTCATTGGGATTTTTTAAAATTAACATTCACTCCAAGGAGTTTTGCCCTCTGCTTTCCTCATCCTGAGCTTCCTTGTTGGTGAAGGAGCTGTAGGAGGTGACTTACAGAAGGGCCATGTGTCTATGGGGGTACTCCCCCCTTTCATCAGAAAGGACACACATATAGGACTGTTCCTAGCGTATGTTTTACGTGTGTTAATTTTACATGTGTAAATTTTTAAATTTTTTTTTAATTTTTAATTTTTTAAAAAGATTTTATTTATTTATTTGACACACAGAGAGAGATCACAAGTAGGCTGAGAGGCAGGCAGAGAGAGAGGAGGAGGCAGGCTCCCTGCTGAGCATGGAGCCTGACGCGGGCCTCAATCCCAGGACCCTGAGATCATGACCTGAGCCGAAGGCAGAGGCTTTAACCCACTGAGCCACCCAGGCGCCCTACATGTGTAAATTTTAATACTTCCAGCAACCTTACATGTTAGACATGTCTTTATTGTCCCTATTCGAGAGAGGAGAAGGGTGAGTCACAGAGAGGTTATCTTTGCCCTGTGTCGCGTAGTCTGCGTTGGAGCTAAGATATGAATCCAGGCTTTCTGACCGCAGAGTCTGTGCTCTTATCCCCTGTCCACTGTGTATATAGCCTTAAACTGGTCAGAAGCCAGGGCTAGTGGGACATTTTATTTTGGTAGGGGAGGGGGACAGTCTTTCACATACATCAGCTCCATATTTAGGTATTACTACACATTCTGAAAACTCAGCAACTGTTTTCATGCCAGCAAGTATTATTGATAACAACAGAATAACACTAGTAGCTATCTTTTATCACTTAGCACTATACTGGATGTTTCTGACTGCCCCTTTAGGGAATAAAAACCCTGCAGGCTATCTTTTGTAAAGTCATGTAGTGACAGAGGAGGGAGTCACATCAGCTTGCTTGTGTAGTTCCCAGATTATGCCTTCAGCGTTTCTTATTAAGAACCTTGATGAGCGGGCGCCTGGGTGGCTCAGTGGGTTAAAGCCTCTGCTTTCGGCTCAGGTCATGATCTCAGCGTCCTGGGATCGAGGCCCACATCAGGCTCTCTGCTCAGCAGGGAGCCTGCTTCCTTCTCTCTCTTCTCTCTCTCTGCCTGCCTCTCTGCCTACTTGTAATCTCTCTCTGTGTCAAATGAATAAATAAAATCTTTAAAAAAAAAAAAAAAAAAAGAACCTTGATGAGCTTGAAATAGTTGATCTATTTTCCCTTTCCTTCACTCTCTTGAACAACATAAGAATTCAACCCAAGTACACTGTAATCAGTAGTGGCACATTTATCATTATACCACCTTTAAAACAAGCGTTCTCTCCAAATCTCGCAGTATTGTGTTTCTCAGATACCATTGGCTTGGTTTCTGAAAATGATGAAAATGTTAACAGAGCTCAGTGCTTTGCCCAGCAGATGGCATTTGTATGAGTTTTTCAGGATCCTTTGGAATCCATTACTTGCCAATTACCCAATTTTGTTTTGAATACCCTGTATTTCCAGTTAATATTGGACCATTTACATAAAGAGAATGTGCCAGAATTGCTGTAATCTATGCTATAATCAAATCTGCTTGCTGTACATGATAATTTACTTTTGTTAATTGTTTACTGCAAAATGCATTCAAGAAAACAATTCCTTCTCTATTCACCATAATCACTGCGGTATCAATCAACTCTCAAACACAGATTATGTGGGAGCTCTTGTAGGACCTGTATGTTTTTAGTTAAAAGTAATAGTTTCTACTTCTCAAAGTGTGGTGAAGTAGTGCTGAGAACCACAAATGCAGAATGGTTCCACAAGTGCAGAATGGTTGGTATTTACACACACTGGATATATATGGGTGTAGTACACATGGTACACAAACATTTAAGGAGTTATATGCCATGTTAAAAACCTGTGAAGTGGGGATAATTCGGATGGCATGCCAGTGAGTACTGTTCTGGTTAATGAGATCACTTCAAGAGTTCTGTTCTCAACACACCATCTTTATTTCCCTGGCTCCATGGTATAGCACCTCACTAATAGGTTCTCAAAAAATGTTGAATGAATTATTTTGTTTGCAGTAGGGCAGAGAAGTGTAGAGGGAAGAGGCTAGAATGAACAGTGTCTGAGATGTGAAATATTTCAAAAGGTTTGAGGCTAGGAAAATTCCAGAGACCCACTGAAGACACAGATATCTAGTGAAGCTATGAGGTATTTTTACAGCATTGGAAAAAAGTTAGAAACAACTTTCCACTATTTTACTGTAATGTTTTCTTCCTCCTGGCTGCCGCTCTTGGGCGGGTTGTTTCCTGTTGATAGGAATACTGTGGGACACTGTCTTTAGGTAAAACAGACACATGAAAGACAACTTGGAAAAATCACAAGATTATAGTTAGCAATAATACTGATTTGCTCACTTCCTAGAGCGAACAGTTGTTTTGACAGGCTCGTCTATAAATCTCAGTATTGCTTTTGAAGACTTGATATTTAATCACTGCTCCTAAAGGAGTGCTTGTCTTTTTACCAGCATCATAATAAAGTTTCTTGTTTCTTTAACCTTTGAAAATAAAATTCAAAGTGTTTTGGAAATCTGTATATGGTTACTTTTTATTTCCTTTCATACTATAAAGGGAAAGGCTAATTTTACTCTGGTTTTTAGAAAGATGAATATTTACAAAGAGAGGTAACATGTGACGTTGGTTAGTATGTTCGAAATATTCACCTTTTGTTTTGTTTTGTTTTGTTTTTTGTTTTTTTAATTTGCATGCTCATATAAAGTCTCTCCACCGCTGAAGATTACATGTCCAGCTCTGACGATAATTAAGCTGAGTTGGTGGGATGACATTATCTCTTAACGTCTAAAACAGTCAGGTCTCTTTATGAGGAAATTGGTTATTTAAGATCCATGGTGTCTGTTAAATGTCCTCCACTGATGTCAGCTGAGCTATTGAAAACTGTAGAAAGAGCAGGTAGGGAGGTTGAAGGTCCTTTCTAAGGAGATGCCTTCAGTAAGCACTCTCTCTGAGCTTAGCAGATGAAGACATTTTCAGTATGACTCTCTGTAAGGTGGCATGTCAAGGCAATCGAGAACCCTATTTTTCTGCACCAGTACTATTCATGCTGAAGCGTGTCACCATCTTATGCAGTGTTGCATCCCTAGTCCCTTGCACAGTGCTTAGCAGGTATTACTGGTTTCATAATATTTGTAGGATGAATGAGTGAATGATTGACCTTGTAGTAAGATAGAATTTTGGCATATTCTTAGTGTCAGGGCCTTTGCATTCCTTTCTTGTTCTCAGGAACTAAGAAGTGTAAGTCTGAGCTCGTAATCCATGTTTTTTAGGAGCAGCTGTTATTTCTGTTGTTTGATTTCCTACACATAAAGAATAAGTATCCTAGGAAACTGGAGGTCTCCCAAAAGTTGGCAGCTGTCTAATTTATTCATTATGATAAGGCACTAGTTGAGGAAGGTATCCAATATCATTTCCCTGGGAAGAGACAGCCAGAGGATGAAATGAACACTTTTCATTTTCCTTTCCAAAATGCGAGGATTAATTCAAAGTGTTTGTGGGGTTCTCGAAAGAGCTGAGGAGAGGTAACAGCACTAGGGGCAATGTGGTGTAAGTCATTTTTGCAGTAGATTTAATTCTGAATGTGCCTTGGATCAGGCAGGACCCTCAGACCTGTGGATAGCCCTTTGGGCATTTGTATGATCGTTTGTGGTTCAGGGGACATCAGACTAACTCGTGAGGTAGTACGTGGCACATGGGAACTGGGTGCACCCACTTGAGGTAAAGGAGGAGAGGGGAAACCTTGCTTATAAAATTTGATGATATCATCAAAATGGGACTGGAGTAGAGCAGGAGAACATTTTTGTTTAAAAATGTCATTCCTGAACAAGGATTTGTAGAAATTTCTATTCAGAGAGGTTTTAAGATTATTTCATGAGACAGTTTCTCTAACCTCATCATGTCTTTTTCTTCCTTCAGCTGTTCCAAAGACCTAATGCGCTTGCCGTCCAGCAGCTGACAGCAGCTCAGCAGCAGCAGTACGCACTGGCGGCGGCTCATCAGCCCCACATCGGTAAGTCCTCGACAGTCCAGGAGTCGGTGGCGCCCTCGGTGACGCCGTGGCCACCGCTCTTAAGCGCGCTAACTGCCGCGAAACCCTCTGTTGGACAGTGATTCTAATCAAGTCCAGACAGATCCCTCAGAGTAAGATGGCCTCTTCCTCCTGTCCAGCTACCTTTTGCCAAGTTCTTTATTTTTGGCAACCTTCTAGACTTCAGTTCATAAGATTTCTTAGTGTCCAGGTATTGGTCTGCTTCTGCTGTTTTAGGATTTAAAGTATCTTAACTACAGTAGTGACTAGCATCAACTCTCTTGGTAAGATTGGATGAAATCGATGGCATAAGAATAGTTTTGCTCTTGTTAGAGTTGCCTCGACTGTGAATATATCAACTTCTCATCTTGCTAAGTAGCAGGTAGTCCGTGTAAATCCATTTTCCAGGCAGCATGTATTGAAGATCTGAAAAAGAATTCTCATTTAATTACTGTTTTTAAAGTAGCTTTGCCCTTTTCTTATAGCACGTGTTAATGTTTTGGTGTACATATTTTGTGGTATTGCCTAGACCTTCCCCCCTGCACCTTTTTGAGGTCCCTTTGAAACAAAGTGCTATGTGTATAAACAAGTACATGTAGAATTTTTTTTTTTTTAATGTGTCAAAATGATATGGTTCAGTAGGAAGGTGATCGCTATTCATAGATTGTGGTTTGCTGTGGAAGAAGAAAAGACTTGCTTCCAACCTAAATGTATTAAGTCTAGGCATAAAGGCTTGTGCCTGGGTCTGGTTTAATTTATAATTGAAGATGCTAGTCTTTATAAGTACCTATACATTTTCTTTGAGAAAAACTGTTTGGAAAATTATTTTAAATGGAGATAAATTCTTCCTTCCATCCCATCACAAAGTCTTTAAAATTGCTTTATTTTAGCCTGCCATAATTTTAATAGTCCTTGAGAAATTGTGCTGAATTTAAAACTGCTTAATGGTTTAAATTGTTAGCAAAGATAAGCAAAAAACAAAACAACAAAAAAAGACAATATATAGGTGTCATCCTGATCTTTAGTATAGGGATTATTTTATCTTTTTAAAAGTCCTCTTTCCTCTCAACCTATCCTGTCTTGTCTTTTTTCTTTTTTTCCTCACCTGCAGCCTGGAGTGAGTAGCCAAATTGTGTAGGTATTTGGTAGGGCTGCAGTTCTAGTTGGGTTTGTTTTTACTGACAGGTGTGTTTTCAGCAGGTTTAGCGCCCGCTGCCTTTGTCCCCAATCCATACATCATCAGCGCTGCTCCCCCGGGGACGGACCCCTACACAGCTGGACTGGCTGCAGCTGCGACACTAGGTGAGGTGTTCTTCTGCATGCGGACTTTCTCCCCTGCTAAAAAGTCGTGGGGGCTGGCATGCGTTCTTTGTACTCTGTCCCCAGTCCAAATCTCCGGTGGAGATTTTTCTCCTGGTTTCCAGTGTCCTTTCCCTGCTAGCTGGCTAGCTGTCCTTAGCTATCACCTCAGACTTGAACACATCCAAAGGCAAATTCAAGAGCTGCTCCTATATGGGTATTCGTGATCCACGGAACCACCAAGTTGCTTGTAGATAGTTTGGGAAATTATCTCCTTTCCTAGGTCTTCCTACTCCCTGTAGTCTGCCACAGTTCAGGTCCTTATACTCTCTACATAGGCTTTGGCACCTGTTCTCACTTATGTATTCCTAATTTCCTTCCCCTTCCCCTCAAGTGTTCTCAAAGACTGTTTTAAACATAGATCTTACCTCCTTACCTTTCTGCTTTAAACCCGTCACCAATTTCTTTTCTTCCTTTTTTTTTCATGCTGCATTATCTTTTTTTTTTTTTTTTTAACGATTTTATTTACTTATTTGACAGAGAGAGCACAATCAGGGGGACTGGCAGGCAGAGGGTGAGGGGAAAAGTAGGCTCCCTGCTGAGTAAGGAGCCTGATGCGGGGCTGGATCCCAGGAGCCTGGGATCATGACATGAACTGAATGCAGATGCCCAACCAACTGTGCCACCCAGGCACCCCTCATGGTGTATTATCTTTAATAAGCCCCCAGCACCAGTGTCATCTGCCATTTGGTGTTTTCTGGGAGAAGAAGCCCGTCACCCATTTCTGTCTTATCCACCCAAACATAGCACACTGCAGCTATCAGACATGGCTGATTATTCCATCCTAATTGGGTGGTGGTGTGCTGTTCCTTGGATCACTATTTTTAAGGAGTTGCCATTGGCATACTGAGGATCAGTGAGGATCGGGACCCTCTCTGATCTCTCTATTCTTTGTATAGAGATGTCTCTGCATGTATACCTCTTTCTCCCCCTCCAGATTGGCTGTCACTGGCTCACACTATACATGCTAGCAGTGCTAAAGTGATTTTAGCTTGCTGCAGGCACCACACTGACTTAGGTCTCTATGTCTTTGGACACTGTGGTCTCCTTAGTCCTCTGTAGTAAACTCTTCCCATTCTTTGCCTGGGGCTTTCCTTAGCTGGCACTGTCACTACCTAGAAACCCTTCCTTTACTGACTCCCCTATTCTTTCTCTGTTACTTACTTTTACTTTATATTTGCTTGTGGATGTATACATGAGTGGTTTTGTTTCCCCTCGAGATTGACCTCTTTCAAAAGCAGGCCTTTCTGTTACTTGACTCTGGAGCACAGTTGCTGGCACCATAATGGGCTCACACATGTATGGTAGATTGAATTCAACATTAGGACAAAGTCTGTGCCTTCCAAAGTAAAAATTCTCTGGGAACAAATCCCTCCAAGTCACGTTAATCATAATTAAATATTACTATTGTAAGATTTTACTTGCCATTATATAGCATGTGATTTGCCATTGTGAACTCAGATGCGGTATAGAATTTCTTACTATTTTCTTTAGCATTGTTCACATTTTGGCATGCATTGTGATGGCAGTGTATGTAGTATAGTTCCTCTGTCCCCCTTGCCTTTGAGGGAAATAGAAAGCTCTTCCTAGCAGAATGATCTTTGCTAACCATCTTTAGTATTTATTCAGCCCTTATTAACTATTGGCCAAGCATTGTGTGGCGTGCTTTTCTTTCATATGAGTTGTTGGATGATGATTTTTTTTTCTTTTTTAGATTTTATTTATTTATTTAATTTCAGAGAGAGAAAGAGAGTGAGAGCCAGAGTGCACATGCCTGAGCAGGGGTAGTGGCAGAGGGGGAGAGAGAGAATCTCAGGCAGACTCCCTGCTGAGCATGGAGTCCGGTGTGGGGCTTGATCCCATGACCCTAAGATCAGAACCCAAGCTGAAACCAAGAGTCAGATGCTTAACCGACTGAGCCATCCGGGCACTCTGGATGACGATTTTACAGATCAGGAATTTGGGCTCTGAAAGCTGTATTTTTCGAGGTCACACTACTCGAAATATTACAGAGTTGGGGTTTGAACCGTGTCTAACTCAGAGTCCATGCATGCACTTCACTCTAGGGTATAATGCCCACACTATCTTGAATGATCTCTTCTCTTTCTTTCCTCTGCTGATGTGCTATATGTTATTTAAAACAAAGAACTACCTTAGGGACAGCACAGTTGTCCTCACTGAAATCATAGTTTGGTGATGAGAGTCTTGCTCTTTGTACCTACCTGTCAGCTGAGGCAGACTGAAGAAGACTTCCGCGCTTTCACACAGAACCAGAAATGTTAACTATACCCAGACTAGGAAACTGCATATGCTTGTGAGGTGTTGATCACACAGGAGTTGGAGCAGGCATCCTCATGAGCCAAGCTCAATTGATGATGCACCCCAGGAGGTATTTTCTTAACTGCAGTCAGAGGCCACATGACCTGGGAGAGTAGTAGAAATGCTAGCTGAGGAAATTGAAGAGGATTATATCAATGTTTATGGGAACAGCAGTCTGTACACAGTCGAAGGTTTTGTTGTTGATGTGTGACAGAGCCTTGACACTGTCACTGCGGTCTGCAACCCAGCCTTGCACCATGGATGTGGTAACACCCCCCTACCCTTCTCATACCCACTTGCAGGTGAGGAAATTAGGGCATAGGCTAAGTCTCTGTTGTGTTGTTTTCTCTTCCATTCTCTTCTGTAAATGCCCAAGACCACCCACTTTGTAAACACTAGGCAGGTGGGTTTGGGGACTCCCTACTCTCTAACTTGGAGGTATGGTTCTTAGACTCTTCAGATTCTGAGTAGTTCAAAGTTTTTTTTACCCCTTTGCTTATTATAAAAAAGTAACTCCTACTGTAACCTAGGTTCTCTAAGCAGCATGTTTATTTTGCGTCCAGATGTAGTATTTCACAGTGGATAGCCTTATGAACAGAGCTGCTTGATCTTGGCTAACAGGCCCACAGGTAAAGAAAATACCAAATCAATAATGTCAGAGCAGTATTGGGCAGTATGTAATTGACTTATTTGTATCTTAGAAGCTTAAAACTGGGAAACAAAATACATGTTCCAGTTAATTTTGACTTAATGAAATCTTTCTTTCTTTCTTTCTTTTTTTTTTTTAAAGATTTTACTTATTTGAAAGGGGAGACCAAGGCACAAGCAGGAGGAGGAGCAGCAGGCAGAGGGAGAAGCAGGTTCCCTGCCGAGCAAGGAGCCCGACATGGGGCTTGATCCCAGGACTTTGGGATCATGACCTGAGCCAAAGGCAGATGCTTAACAACTGAGCCACCCAGGGGTCCCAAAATCTCTGTTTCTGCAGGATTAGCTACCATGTCAGAATAGACACATTCGAAATAGCTCTTTGGAACTCTGTCTATAGGCAGTATTATTATTCATTCAAGTTGCAGATATTTTAAACTCTGTGTTTAAGAAACTTCTCATTGGGGGGGGATGTGTTTCAGCAGCTATGAGGAGCTGGTTTTGAGCCTTTGTCTTGGTTGGCAAAATGAAGCCTTGGTGTTTCTTGCTGCCATCTTCAGAGAATTCTGTGGTGTAGATTTCTGCCACACCCAGGCTGCTGTCTGCATGGCTGTGTTACCTGTGCCACCTACTGTGTACGGCACAGACTGTAGCAAGAGCTTGTTGCCAAAGGTGAACAGATCATCAAGACTGAAGCATAGTGCTTGGTTTTGTTTGGATACTTGGCAGGTCTGTAAGGTTTTGCTTCTGTTTGTTTTCAACATTGACTTACATTCAAAACTTCATATATTAATGTCTGAATGTAGTTGTGTTGAGTGACTTCCAGCACAGAAATAGGAGAACCAAGCCTCTTAGAAATTGAGCAGTGGAGGTTCAGTGGAGTGTCTGGGTTATGTTGTCGAAGACTGATGGGTTTTCCTGCTTCAGGAGGTAGTGAAGCACCACAGCCCCTGTCCCTGTCAGTCACCTCAGGTGCCATCCTTACCATTGAGAGAGCAGGGCACAGCTGAATCTTTATTCTTTTCCTTCACTTGATGCACACAGACTTGCCATTTATTTCCCCTCAAACAACAAACTTTGTCTCTGTCTCTCCCATATCCTTTCTTTCTCAGGGGAAGCACAGGCCTTTTGCCTCCTTCCTGACCAAGGCCAATTCTTCTGTCTGTTCTTAAAACCCATTCCTTCCAACTTTGATCAGTTATTCTTCCTTTTGTAATATCTTTAATGTTTTGTCCTTCACTAACTTCTTCATCTAGGCCTGGAGGAACTTAACTGACTTCAGAAGACTTTTATAAAAATATAAAAATATGTCCTATTCTTCACAAACAGAATTCACGATCAGCTAGTACGAATCTACATATCCTTACTATTTTACCGTAGGATCTGCTGAGTCCGATGTAGTCTTCGGAAACCCTGGGATGCTTCTGACTAGTCTAAACTTGCTTCACCTTTCTCTTGCTATATTTAGGCCCGGCTGTGGTCCCTCACCAGTATTATGGAGTCACTCCCTGGGGAGTCTACCCTGCCAGTCTTTTCCAGCAGCAAGCGGCTGCTGCGGCGGCAGCAACTAATTCTGCGAATCAGCAGACTACCCCACAGGCTCAGCAAGGGCAGCAGCAGGTAAATATAAACAGAATTTACCCCCTGTAAGTGTGAATTTTAGTAATTGTGTATCGTTAAAAGGTAATGCTGCTCCTGTTAGAGAAATGCTGTGGATTGGCGAGTTCCCCCTAGTGTGTGTTACCTGAGTTCAAGCTGTGACTTAATGGGGCTTACTGAATGCTTTTATGCTCAGGTTCTTGGTCTGCATACCTAGGTAAGTTCATGAGATTGTGTAGGAGAAATGTGCGTAGAGGATAATCCGCTTAAGGGGTACATGGTTAGCAAGTGGCAAATGAGTACTCATACTGCTAGTAAGAGCTGCTTTTCTGCCGTAACTACGGGTTGCCGTTGCTGCCTTCCAAACACTGTTCTCAGATCACCTCTGCCTCTCCCGCCGGCAGCTTGCCACAGGCTTGTTCTCCAGACTGCTTACTGAGAATATCAACTGAACTGGATATAAATCTTTTTTTTTTTTTTTTTTATTTCACAGAGGGAGAGAGATCACAAGGAGGCAGAGAGGCAGGCAGAGAGAGAGGGGGAAGCAGGCTCCCCGCTGAGCAGGGAGCCCGATGCGGGCCTCGATTCCAGGACCCTGGGATCATGACCTGAGCCGAAAGCAGAGGCTTTAACCCACTGAGCCACCCAGGCGCCCTGGATATAAATCTTTAAACCTATCTCGTCTGTTTTAACTTAGATAATAAGAGGTTTTTAATGAGTTGGGAAAGAATAATGAACTGCAAAACCGAGTATGCCATTTTATTTTGAATAGGCCTTTTTCTCCTGCTTACTAGAAAAACACCTGTTTATTGCTGAAAATTGTGATGAATTGGAAAACTCACAGGAAAAAAATCCTTATGTCAAGATAAAACAAAATAGGTGCTATTTGTCATTCTAGCTTTATTACTCAATTTCTGATAAAATTGGGGTTATGCTGTCCACATGGTTTTGAGTTTCTACAGTTTTTACAGGTTTCCATATTATTTAGTGCTTTTTAGAAATATTTACTAGCTATCTTTAAATCTGTCAGAGTATCCCATACTTTATTTTCACCAGTTTACTATTATTTGTATTTAATCTAGCAGTATTTTGATGTTATAAATAAGACTGATATCCTTTGCATAAATGTGTGATTATTTCCATGAAATAAATTCCTAGAAATGGAGGGTTTTTTCGAGCAAATAAAATGAACATTTAAGCTTTGATACACATTGTCAAATTAAAGCTGTCTTTTGAGGCAAAGCACCATGCTTGTCTGTGTACATGTGACATAATGCAAACAAGAATGCTTTGATTTTTACTAGTCCCACTAAGAGTATATGTTTAATTTTTTAGATTCTGTAAAATTATAGAAAAAACATAGGTCTTGAAATTCTAGCCAATTTATCCTGAGTCAGTAATTTTATAGTAAGATAAATTTTTGGAACCTAATGCACAATTTTCTTTGTAGTAGATACAACTCTTATCCCAGGTATGTAAGGGAATTTAGCAGAGAATTTGTTGAAATAATGGGTGATCCCTGTGAATATATTTAATAGCTTACTCTTTGTGGATAGTCAGTATTTAGTTGTGTGATGATCTTTGTGTTTAAATGGCTGTCAAATAATTGTGGATTTGGTAGACAGAAGTAATTGCTATGTTTTTAAAAATTAGTTCTACTAGAGCGCACAAGAAAAATAGTAGTAAATACTTCTTGAAACTTTTTGTTTAAAGCTAAGTGCTCTACCTGTAATTTCTTTTATATTTTCTAATTCTGATAGACTATATGACTTTCTTCATAAGATTGAGGAAATGGAGTTTGTGTACCCAGGGTCACATAGATAATAACTTGTTAAGGTTTGAATACAGAACTGTAATTTCACAACTTGTGTTATTTTCTGACCATATTGTGATGTTTGGAGTTACAGAAAATCGGAGATTTGGTCTTTGTTCTCCTCCTGACTGGTTCTGCACCTAGGGGTGGGCCACATGAATATGGAGAATATAGAGAAGTTCTGAATATAGAGAAGCTATCTCTTTACCTATAAAATGGGCATTGTAATCATTTGCATTTCAGGGTTTTCTGTCATCCACTATTACAGACCCCACTGAGAAAAGGTTACTGGCATTCCTTTTTAATAAGCAGTCATATTTTATTTAGTTACAGTGTTGTTTTTGTCAGTTTCTGGTTTCAGTTGTTTTAGGAAAATATGATTTTCTTGGTGAACTCCTTTGTTGTAGTCACTGAAATGAGAGGCCCTTTTTAAAGTTTGCTTTTGACCTTTTTGGCCTTGACATTTTATCAGAAAACAGAACATTTGTTATGTTCTAGGCATGGTAACTGTTCCACACCTAACTGCTGGATCTTTGAGCATTGTCAGTGACATTCCAGCCACTCCATCTTATTTTTCATTCCTTTTCATCTTTTTTGTGAAGGTTCCTTTGACCTCTGACAGAAATTTTGCTCTTTTCTATTTCAAAATGTTTGCTAAAGAAAAACTCCTTGGGTGTTGGGTTGAAGTGAAGCACACCTTGGCCTACTTGCTGGTGATTTGGTGCTAGATATGGCATTTTGAGAGGGAAACATTTAGAATGGCTTTTGAACTTCCTAGATTGGGGGAGACTGTGTAGATGATAATTCTACTGAGCATGGTGAACGATGATTATTAATTAAAATATCCCCATTGAGCATGTACTTGTGTATTAAGTATTGGGTTGATCTCAAAAGCTGTATTTAAATCAGTACCTTTGAAAAGAAATTTGAATTTAACGGCTTTTGCACCATGAAGGTAGCTAGTAAGCAGACTCTGAGAATAGTGTTTCACAAACAGCTATTTAGTCATTTTTGTTGATTTTATTCGATGTTAAACTGTTACTTAAAAATTTTACATATTTGTTTCCACAGAATCCAGACTTGATAGCTGTTGATGAAATTAAAAATACATGAATACTGGCAGCTGACTTAACAATTTTGATTAATCATCAGCGTCCTATACAGATATCTAGACAGTGGACAAAAAAGAAACCTGCTGCTCTTCTCATTAAAACTGGGCCCAGTAGTCTGGACTACCTCTTTCTTCAGGCACCTTGTCTCTTCCTCTGTCCCCCCCACCCCACCCCATCCCCCAGCCTTTTACACAACTCCTAACCATACATAAACCTGGTTCACAAAGTGCTATGGAAATGATGCTTTCATTGATGTTTTATTCATTTTTGAACTATTAGTATTGGCCATATCTCTGTACATGCTGTTTACTTTTCCTAGAGTAAGAGCTCTTCTGGGTCATTGGTTAGGCATCTTTTAAGTCTTGGTACAAACTAGGAGCACCTTGGTGCAAACTCACCTGGGCAGCCTACCTTGATTCTTCTGTCTATGTGGATTAAAACACTCCTTCTCTTGTAAAGTCCATTAGATTCTTCAGGTCACAGACAAATACTTTGATAGTAATTAGCTATTGACTATTGATTATCTCCTGGGTACCAGGTATTGTGCCTTGCAGACATTAATTCTAATACTCTCAACAGATCTGCAAGATCAGTGGTACTCTCACTCCTTTTACAGATAAGGAAATAAGAGACTTGGAGTCAACTAAGTGTCTACGTGACTTCTTGTTGGGATGGACAGTGTTGTTTCCCTTATACTCATTTAATAAATAATTGATGGTTAGTGGTATTTCTCTTTTACATTTTTTTGCCAAACGGTACCAAGAATAATCTGTACCCAGATTCCTGATCATATGTCTAGCTTTTATAAAGAGCAGAGCAGTAGTGAAAGTGATCTGATAAGAACTTTCTTTGCCTTTGTTTTTTTTTTTTAAAGATTTTATTTATTTATTTGACAGAGAGACAGAGATTACAAGTAGGCAGAGAGGCAGGCAGAGAGAGGAGGAAGCAGGCTCCCCACCGAGCAGGGAGCCCGATGCGGGCCTCGATCCCAGGACCCTGAGATCATGACCTGAGCCAAAGGCAGAGGCTTTAACCCACTGAGCCACCCAGGCGCCCATTTTTGCCTTTGAAAACATGCAAAACACATTTTATAATTTTAGGCTTGGTCTGTGGGTTTTGCGGTTTTATTTTATTTTTTTAAGATTTGTTTATTTATTTGACAGAGAGAGAGAGCGAGATCACAAGTAGGCAGAGAGGCAGGCAGAGAGAGAGGAGGAAGCAGAATTCCCACCGAGCAGGGAGCCCGATGCGGACCTCGATCCCAGGACCCTGAGATCATGACCTGAGCCGAAGGCAGAGGCTTTAACCCACTGAGCCACCCTGCACCCTGGTTTTGCGTTTTTACTTGCCGGAGTATATAGATCATATGGAGTAGATTCTTCAGAGCATTCAGAATAAGAATGCCACCATTTCGATACCCATGTTTCATTCCTAAAAAGTGGATCCCTCAGCACAGTGACAGAACTGGTCTTCTGTACTGAAAAGACAGTGTTCTTGATACTCATCTCCATTTAGATTGCAGTCTGTTGTGGAATTTATGAGAGGAGAAAAAGAAACAGGTCAGAAGTCAAATCTGGGGAGCTCAGTTGGGGCCATGTGGGCCTTGCTAAATCAGAATAGTGTTAATAGGGTAGAGAACGTGCTCTTACATTCCATAAAGAAAATAAAGACAATTGGTGGGATCCCCCCCACCCACCCATAGACACAGATATTTTAATCTAACTGTGTGGGTCAATTATCCCTGTTCATCCTATCTAAACTCCCCTCTCCACTCCATCAGACTCCTCCACCCACTTTTTGTCGAGCACTGTGTTTTATAGGGTTGCCATTTGTTGTCTCTCATTCACTAGAATAAAAGCTTCAAGAGGGCAGGGGCTCTGTCTTGTTCACTGCTTTATCTCTAATACCTTCTAGATGGTAGTCATTATTTGATTAATGAATCATCTTTTTTTATTTTTCTGGCTGCTTATAAAGGTGTAGTAATGTTTAAGAATGGTAGAATGAGATTTTACTAAATGAGATGTTGCTAATTGAATTTTTATCCTAACAGCAATGCCATATAAGATATTATAGGAGAAATAGTTTACAACTATCAGTTTTTAGAAGTTGGTCCAACTTAAGCACACGGTGGGTCTTAGGTATTTTCAGTGAGAAGAAAGTAGTTGACTTATTTCTGTCTCCCAGGTTCTCCGTGGAGGAGCCAGCCAACGTCCTTTGACCCCAAATCAGAACCAGCAGGGACAGCAAACAGATCCACTAGTGGCAGCTGCAGCAGTGAATTCTGCCCTTGCTTTTGGACAAGGACTGGCTGCAGGCATGCCAGGTGAGGCTGCATTGTTATTCTTAATATTTGGAGGGAAAAACAGTCTGCTTGTTGGGGGAGATCAAGAGAACAGGCAGTGCTTTAAGTTTGTGTTGGCTTCTCATTACTGGGGGACTGGCAAGGATGACATACACTTGCCCTCACTTAGACCGTAGTTCGCTGATGAGAGCACCTAATTGTTCTGAGCCAGTCTTCGTCTGACATATATCTCCCCACGCACTGCTTGGAGTATGCTGTACTCCTTTGTGATGATCTGTTTTCTCCCTTAGGATTACGGATGATAGAAGCAGTGGCAGGCTACTTTAGCATCACTCCAGGGCCTTAGCCTTCATGCTGATATCTCTGAACAGTGTTATTAGGAATTTCCTAGTGTTCCTTGATGGGGCGAACCTTCACGTTTCTAGGATTTCTACCAAGCCAACAGCAGAGGTGCTTTGTAGCTGCCTGCCTGTGATTGATATTTATCTTGAATGTGTGTTATTTTTGGCTCACTGTCACCTGGTCCTATTCTTTGCATGGGTTGGAAGTAATTTGGGCTTCTTCCTTTGAAACAGGTCCTTGTAAGACCTCAGCATAAATGTATGGGTTCTTACTGGTTGTGGAGTATAGCCCAATTAATTGATCTATTTATGAATTCACTGAGTAACTTTAACATGTATCATTTGTTATATTAGTTATTAAGCATTCAGGTTTTATTGGGAAGTCACTTGTAATTTCTCCTGTTCAACAAAATTTGGAGAGTCCATCTCATATGATGATGTGAAAGATCCTATTATTTGCGAAGTGTGTCTAGGTTTTACCTGCTAACTTGCAGGATATTTGTGCTTACACTGTTACGAGGTATAAAAGTACCATGATTGTTGTAATCATTTGTACCCTCTGTTACTTCTGTAGTAAAGAAAACATAACAAATTATCAGTGTATGATTTCTGGTGATAACCTTGGTTGGCACTTAGAAGAGCATGGGTGTTCCCTATTCTGCCGAGTTCCCTTTCTTTTATTTATTTATTTTTAAAGATTTTATTTATTTATTTGTCAGAGAGAGAGAGAGAGAGACAGGCAGGGGGAGCGGCAGGCAGAGGCAGAGGGAGAAACAGGTTCCCCAATGAGCAAGGAGCCCGATGCAGGGCTCGATCCCAAGACTCTGGGATCATGACCTGAGCTGAAGGAAGATCCTTAACTGACTGAGCCCCCCAGGCGCCCCCCAAGTTCCTTTTCTAACACTTAGCGGATGGTAAATAATACTAACCCCTATTGTGCCAGATACCATGGTAGATTTGCCACATTCATCCTTTATTGTCACAGAAACTTTGTGAGGCAAGCATGATTATTATCTGTATTGAAGAAATGGATGCTCAGAGATACACGGTTGTACAGCTATTTAGGTGGTGAAACCAGGAGAGACATCTGCGTCGGTCTGTCCCCACAGCTGAGAGTCTGTGACTATTGACGATATGCAACTACCCAGGAAACACTCTTAGTTTCATATATACTTGTATGTGGCTTAATATTCCCAGGTTACCCCGTCTTGGCTCCTGCTGCTTACTATGACCAAACCGGCGCCCTTGTGGTGAATGCGGGAGCGAGAAATGGTCTTGGAGCTCCTGTTCGGCTTGTAGCTCCTGCCCCAGTCATCATCAGTTCCTCGGCCGCGCAAGCAGGTGAGCTTCCGTCTTTGTGAACTCCTCTCAGCGGTCGAAAAGGGGCGACGGATGATCTTCTTACAGTATGTTGAAATGTACTTTATTTGACAGTTCTCAATATAGCAATTCTGCCCTGTAATATTTCAAAGAGAAAATGAGAAGCAGCAAGTGACCTCGATAGATTCTGTTGACAGCCATGTACCAGCTGGTTAGCAGCAAGGACCTGCTCCGCCGTGAACATAGGAAGTTGGATTACTCACACAAAATGGCACCGTTGGCAGAAGTCCAAGGCTAATTTCACAGAAATCCATGACATTATTTTAAGATAATTTTTTTTTTTGTTTTTTGTTTTTTTTTGATGTTGGTGTTTGTTTTTTGTTTTTCAGGGCTGGGGCGGGATGGAGGGAGTAGTGAGGAGTGGCAGAGCAATACATTTTGAGGGGGAGCTGGAATAGGTTTTTATTTTAGGCTTTATATATGTGTGTATATAAATTAGGAACAATAGCGGGAACATCTAGAAGAGAGCAGCACATTCAGGAATTTGAGGGGCTTGTGTATATTGCCAACAGTGGTTCTGGAAAAGTCCTCAACATTGATATTTGTGGAACTTGAGATTTTAGGAAGTAGTTGTATTTAAAATGGCTACGTTTGACATCTGTACCTATTTTAAACTGCGGACTCTTTAAAGCTACCACCGTAGTGAATTTGGCTTCCATGGTATTTTGACTTCAAATTGGAAGCACAAGTAGAAAATAGAAGCCTCAGATGGAAGGCTCAAAGGCAGATTTGTGTCTGCTCTGCGAAGCTAGGAGCACGTGACAGTGTTTCTGGAAGGCTAGCGCCAAGGCTGGGGGATGCGGCCAGCGCCTTTCCCAGCCCAATGCTTTGCTTTCTTCTTCGTAGCTGTTGCGGCGGCCGCAGCTTCAGCAAATGGAGCAGCCGGTGGTCTTGCTGGAACAACAAATGGACCATTTCGCCCTTTAGGAACCCAGCAGCCCCAGCCCCAGCCCCAGCAGCAGCCCAGTAACAGCCTGGCATCCAGCTCTTTCTATGGCAACAACTCCCTGAGCAGCAATTCACAGAGCAGCTCCCTCTTCTCCCAGGGCTCCGCCCAGCCTGCCAGCACATCCTTGGGATTCGGAAGTAGCAGTTCTCTCGGCGCCACCCTGGGATCAGCCCTCGGAGGGTTTGGAACAGCAGGTAGAAATCCGACTTAAGTGCTCTTGAAACTGAATTTTTGTTATTTTTGCAATCTCTATGGAACACTGATGATGCATGGAACCTTGGACAGATACCCCAGGCAGATCTGGACCGAGCCCCATGGGAATCCGGCTGTCCCACATATCTTTGAGATGACGGACTGTTAAATCAAGTCTTACAGTTGGGGGTGATTTCAGGTTTATGGTCATATTGCTACTTATTTATACTCTCATAGTTGATTCGTTTCAGGGATTAGAAAACCAGGGGAGGTTTTTTTTGCAGGCATTGGGAAGAATGTGGAGGGAAGTGTAGAAATGTGGATGTTAAAAACCAAGGAAGGAGGACTGACCGAAGACCACAGGATAGTGTACCCCACAGTCTGCAGGCCTTACAGAGTCAGGAGTTTGCTCCAGTCTTTTGAGAAGAATTAAGGTGGATATTATGGAAAAATGGGAAGAAGGACATTAGACCGAGATATTTTTAATGTTTCAATGTGAGGATAAAGCAGGAAAGTAGTAAGGAAAACAGTGGGATAATTGCAGTGTTTGTAAAACAATGTGATCTCAGAACAGAAGGGCATGTTTGAGAGAGAGAATCTTAAATTGGAATTGGGGGCTAGCAATAACTCTTGATTGAACCCATTGAGAAAACAGGCTTTCACATGTAAGTCTTGTGTAGTGGGGAAATTACCCCCATTTACAAATCTTTTTCCTATACTCCATTTTTCTACTGGAACCTTTGGGTTGATGAAAGGCATTCTTTCTAGCCCATTTTCTTTCACCTTTTCCATAGCTTATGTGGCCGTCCAAGCTTTTTACCCCATCCCCACCCCATAATATGTGACACCAAAGGAAGGTAAATTTAGCATTCGTGTGATGGTTTGAACAAAAGCTTCTTGTTAACCTGAGCCATGTCCTCTTTATTACTTTACCTGCCCCTAGAACTGCCACATGAACAGTTAGGCTGTCTCTGCTGACAAATTTGCGGTGGTAAGGAGTCTGGATCAAAGTGTTAGGAACAGGTCACTGGGCTTGTTCTTCAAAGAACAGGCCTTTTCTTATCTGCATTGTTTTAATTCCATTTTAGTTGCAAACTCCAACACTGGCAGTGGCTCCCGCCGTGACTCCCTGACTGGCAGCAGTGACCTTTATAAGAGGACATCGAGCAGCTTGACCCCCATTGGACACAGTTTTTATAACGGCCTTAGCTTTTCCTCCTCTCCTGGACCCGTGGGCATGCCTCTCCCTAGTCAGGGACCAGGACATTCACAGACACCACCTCCTTCCCTCTCTTCACATGGATCCTCTTCAAGCTTAAACCTGGGTAAGAACCATTACTCTAACACCACCTTGAACTCTAGAAATCTCTTGCCACTGATGACATTACAAGTTCTTTGCGTTAAGCAAAGGACAATCCCTTTATCCCAGGAGTGTCCTGGGTGTTCTGTGCCTTCCTTAAGTGCCTCATGTTATTTAGGCTGTACCTAGAGAGCATAACAGTTTTGGATTTATTCAAGTTTGGGTGCATCCCCTGTATATTCACTTCAGCTTCAGTCTGAACATCTTGCTCTTTGGCTACACGTGGGAGTCTTTCATTATAAACCCAGGACAGATTCATTTTCAGGGAAGCTGGAAAACACAGAGACATGGACAAGGAATGTGTTCACCTAGTGTCACCACCAAACTATCACAGTTAATATTTTGCCTTATTTTTCAGACTCCCTCCCCTCTCCCCCCATATACGCTTAATATCTTACTTTTCCACATAAAATGTTTTATTTAAAAAAATGGCCAGATTCTTTTTTTTTTTTTGTATAGACTACCTAGTATGCTAATGAGTATAGATGTGTATATCTCAACTGTTTGTTTAGGTTGTTATTATGTATGGGGATTTAAAAATGTTATCATCTAGATGCTAAGATGAAGAAGGAAAAGAGGATTGTAAATAGCAGGCTGTAAGAACGAGAAGAAACTTACATTAGTACTTTGGGTGGCAAATTCCTAAGTCTTCCAAGAGGTGGAAGGTGGTGCATATTTCCTTCCCTCAGTACTTACCGAGTTTGCATTTTGAAGTGGTGATTTATTTCTTAGATGAGTAAAGTTGAGGGATTGAAGTAGAGTGACCACACAATTTATGGTGCAACCCAGGACACATTTGAGAGTAGATGAGGGTGCTGTTAACAATGGAATCTGTGACAGACCTGAACTGGCAGTGTCCTAGGAAAAGTCATCATGTATGGCCACTTTCCCCAGAAGATTGTGTTTGGTTTTTATTTTTAATCCTCTGTTTATTTTTTTTTGAAGCAGTTTGAGCTTCATAGAAAATTTGAGGGGAAAGTACAGAGATTACTCCTGTACCCTCTGCCCTGTACACATGCAGGTTTTTCCAGGATCAACACCCCCCATCAGGCAGTACCTTTTACAGTTTTTGAGCCTACGTTGACACATCATTATCTTCCAGAGCTCATAGTTTATGTGGACTCTTTTCAGTTTTTAACCAGCAAGATTAGAAGTGGCTTTATGGGCTCTGAGATGAGGACTGACTTAACACAAATAGTATGCTTCCATTTGGAAAGACGGAGACTGGGGAGTGATTTATAAAAATCAAAGAAGTCCTGAAGGGACTAAGATAGTAGAGGTATTATTCTGGGACTAAGAGTGCCATCTTGGAGTTGGAGAGGTGGTTTTTAAGGCAAAACTACGTACGTACGTATGTACATACACGTTTGCGTGAGTGTGTGTGTGTCCTGAAATCTCACACGGTCAGCCCTGTCCTTGTGGACCTCATTGTCTCAGGTTATATATGGATGTTACTTTAGAAGAAGTTGTCGGGCCATTCCAGATTGGTAAATCCAAGTTGGACTGGTAAGGCAATGGGGGTACGTTGCACAATAGTGTTTCCTAGCGACAGAATGCTTGGCTTTAAAGACTGAGGGTTAATGCAAATTTAAAGGGTTAAGTGAAAGTCCCAGTTTGGTGTGTAGATGGAAGGAGCTAACACTTAGTAGTTATTATCTGCTACTATTAATGGTTTTGGGTGTTGTATGTATAACTCTGGCAGGTGTAGGTATTTTGCCCCTGGTACAGAAGTGAGGAAGTTGCCTGAAATACCTTACTGAGGTCTCCTCATTATCTGGAGATTTAGCATCAAATGTCTTTGGCTCCAGAGCTGACGCCATCATTGTATGTCTTGTCACGTGATATGCCCAGGGTATCTTTTAAACCAGTGCATTACCAAATCTGGAAGTCTTACCTTTTAATTCCCTGATTGAAACATTTGAATTATGTCAATTTGTATTGACATTCATAGGGAACCAACTAAATCTTGCAAACTTTTTTGTTGGGGGAGGCGTCCAAGAGCCAGGTAGTAAATATTTTAGGCTTGCAGGTCAGATGGTCTCTATAGTAAGTATTCAGTTCTGCTGTGAAGTACTAATGTGGCCACAGACAAAATGTAAATGCATGTGTAGCTATCATGCCGTCAAACTTTATTTCCAAAAATAGGCGGCAGGCCAGATTTGTCCTGTGGGCTGTGGTTTGTCAACCCTGAACTAGATGCTGTGGCTCTTGGTGTTTGAAAATGGAGCTGGAATCAGTACTTGCATGCATGGTAACTTTCCTCTTTGCAGTGCATCAGCAATGTCATGAAATATACTTCTTTCTTCATGTTTCCCCTGTGAAGGAGGAAATAACTGTTGGAGCAAGTTGTTTCTCATTTTAATGACTCTTGCTGTCTGTCTGGTTTTCTTTTTAACATATCTTCCCTTTTAAAAACAATTGACCTCATTTAAGCAATTTAGTTGCATGTGTTTGCATGGGACTGCCATTGCTGCATGTCCTGTGTCAGTCAGACATGTTATTCCTCAGGAATTTTGTGTCTTGATCAATAGAACTTTGCCTTCGCTCAGTCTGTTTCCTTTACAGAAGGGTTCTTGTGTGCTTTGGTCTTAATCTAGAGAAAGTAGAGGTATGGGAATTGGTCTCTAACAGTGTGCACACAGAGGTCCTGAAGACATTTTTGGTGCAGGAAACTTAACATTTCTTTACCAAATATATATTGGGCCACACCTGGTACAGTTTCTGCTGCAGATAGTGCTGTGCTGCTGACACCGGCCATTAGCTCTCTGATCACTAACAGCCGTGCTGTGCATGCATTCATTGTGTTCAGTTCTCTCCTCTCTTCTACACAGGGGGAACTTAAATTCAGCGTGGTCTCCTGCCTATCAGAATACCACACAGCTAGCAAGTATTTGAATGCACATGCCAGCCTGTAGAGCTCTCTTGTCTTCCCAGTGTGGATCTTTTCTCCATCATATGATTTTCATACTTCTTCCCCGAAGTCACACATGTGTTAGGATATTCTCCAAATGATCACTGACCTACTTAGTTAGCTTAGTTTTTCCCCCCGCCTCATTATTTTTTTTTTTTTTTTTTAAAGATTTTATTTATTTATTTCACAGCGGGAGAGAGATCACAAGGAGGCAGAGAGGCAGGCAGAGAGAGAGGGGGAAGCAGGCTCCCTGCCGAGCAGAGAGCCCGATGCGGGCCTCGATCCCAGGACCCTGAGATCATGACCTGGGCCGAAAGCAGAGGCTTTAACCCACTGAGCCACCCAGGCGCCCCCCCCCGCCTCATTATTTATTCAGCAATCACTTGTTGGTATCTACTTAAGATTCTTAAATGTTTTTTCCATTAGCAATTGTTTAAAGACCAAAATTCTTTTTTTAAAGAAAAACTTTATTGAGTTATATTTTACGTATAAAGTTCACCCGTTTCAGGCTTACAGTTCAATGATTTTTAGTAACTTTCCAAATTGTACAACCATTACCATAAATTGGCTTTAGAATATTTTCATCCCCTCAGTAAGATTTCTCAAGACCAATTACAGTTAATCTGCATTCACACCTTTAGCCCCAGTCAGCCTCTGATTTGCTTTGTTTTTAAATTTGCCTTTTCTGAACATTTCATATAATTGAAACCATACAAAATGTGATCTCTTTTGTTCGGCTTCTTTCCCTTCTCAACGGTGTGTTCCCCTCACCCCCACCGCCCACTGCATTCTCATATTTTTGAGATTTCATTCATGATCTTATATGTGTCAGTAGTTTGTTTCATTTTATTGCTGAATTGTTGTCTTCTTTATGGAATAATACCACATTTTTTCTAATCATTCACAGTTGAAGGATTTTTGTTGGTTATAAGTTTTGGCTATTAGAAATCATGCTGCTATGAACATGTACATGCAAATCTTTCTTTGGACATGTGTTTTTATTTATCTAGTAGTAGAATTGCCGATTTGTGTTTCAGTTTTATGTTAAACTTATTGAGAAAATGCCAGGGGTGCCTGGGTGGCTCAGTCGTTAAGCGTCTGCTTTCAGCTCAGGTCATGATCCCAGGGTCCTGGGATAAAGCCCCACATCGGGCTTCCTGCTCAGCGGGAAGCTTGCTTCTCCTTCTCCCACTGCCCCTGCTTGTGTTCCCTCTCTCGCTGTGTCTCTCTCTGTCAAATAAATAAATAAAATCCTTAAAAAAGAAAAGAAAAGAAAAGAAAATCCCAAAGTGTTTTCCAAGTTGGTGCACCATTTTACATTCCCATTAGCAGTGAATGCTCTAACTTCTCTGCATCTTTACCGACATTGTTGTCTTATTTAATATAGCTATTTTAGTGAGCTTGGAATGGTATGTCATTGTGGTTTTAATTTCCATTTCCCTCATGACTAAGGATGTTGAACATCGTTTTCTGTGCTTATTAACTGTTCACATATCTTTGGTGAAATGTCTGCTCGTATTTTTTGCCCATTTTAAAATTTGGGTTGTTTTTCTTATTACTGAGTTGTAGGAATTCTTTTTATATTCCTGACTACAACTCCTTCCTTAGATACCTGTTTTGCGTGTATTTTCTTCTGGTTTTTTGCTTATCTTCCTTGTCTTTCTTCTTCTTCCTCCTCCTCTTCTTCTTCTTTTTAAATATTATGCACCATTTTTTTTCTTTTTTCTTAGATTTTTATTTATTTGTCAGAGAGAGAGTGCACGTGAGCACAAGCAGGGGGAGCAGCAGGCACAGAGAGAGAAGCAGGCTCCCCACTGAGCAAGGAGTCCCATGCAGGACTCAACTCCAGGACCCGGGGTCATGACCTGAGCCAAAGGCAGACGCTTAACTGAGCTACCCAGGCACCCTGTCTTTTCATTTGCAGTAGTTTTTAATTTTGATAAGGTCCAGTGTTTCATGCTTTCTGGTACAGAAATCTTTCCCCAACTTGGGCTCTTAAAGATTTTTCTCATGTGTTTTGTTCTAAAAGTTTTACTGTTTTAACTCTTACATTTAAATTTATCATCCACTTTGAGGTAATTTTGTGTTATTGCTTGAGGTGAAAGTTCATCTTTTTAAGCGTGCACCATTTTCCCCAGCAAAGTTTTAAAATTTTCAGTGTGCAGGTCCTTTACTACTTTTGTTAAATTTGTTCCTATCTTCTTAAGCTGTTATGAATGGAATGGATTGTTTGTTGCTTGCTTATAGAAATATGGTTGATTTTTGTGTATTGATTTTATATTCTACAAATTTGTCATACTTACTTATTAGTCCCAATAGGTTTGGGTAGATTCCTTAGGATATTCTATATATAGGATCATGTTACTTGTGAATAAAGGATTTTTCAATCTGGATGCCTTTTATATCATTTTCTTGTCTAATTGTCTAGAAACTCCAGCACAGTGTTAAATACAGTGGACAACAGCACACATCCTTCCTTGCCTTGTTCCTGATCTTGAGGATAAAGTATTACTCTTTTACTTTTAAGTATGATCATTGTAAGTTTTTCATAGATGCCCTTTATCAGGCTTACTTCTAAGTTTAAGAGTTTTGCCATGAATGGGGTTTGGATTTTGTTCAGTGCTTTTTCTGTCTTTATTGATGATTGTGTGGTTTTTATCTTTTATCCTGTGAATATGATATGTTACATTAATTATTTTTTGGTTGTTAATCCACCCTTGCATTCCAGGGATAAACTCTGCTTGGTCCTAGTGGAGTCAGTTAATATTTTTGTTGAGGAGTTCTGCATCTATATTCGTAAAGGATTCTGTCATTTTCCTTTCTTTGTCTGACTTGTTCTCATGGTGACATTGACTTTATAACACAGGTTGGGAAATGTACCACCCCCCTCTGTTTTCTGGAAGAGTTGGTGGAGTATTGGTATTATTTCTTTAAAATTTGATAAAACTCAGCAGTGAAGCTATCCTGGCCTGGGTGTTTACTTGTGGGGAGATTTTTAATTACTAGCTTAATTTCTGTATACATCTTGTGGGGGTCAGGTTTTCCATTTCTTCTTGAGTCAGTTTTGGTAATTTGTGACTTTCTAGGAATTTGTTCTAAGTTGTCACATTTGTTGGCATAGGGTGGAAATGTCTTAAGAAATAAAACCTCCCACCCACTTTTTTTTTTTAAAGATTTTATTTATTCATTTGACACAGAGAGAGAGATTACAAGTAGGCAGAGAGAGAGGAGAGAGGAGGAAGCAGGCTCCCCGCTGAGTAGAGAGCCCGATGTGGGCCTCGATACCAGGACCCTGGGATCATGACCTGAGCCGAAGGCAGCGGCTTTAACCCACTGAGCCACCCAGGCGCCCTCCCACCCACTTTCTTGACTCTCCCTTCCATCTTTCCCACACATAAACGTACGTATGTGCTGCGTATGTGTGTTTAGTAATACAAATAAGTTTTTTATGACCCCGAGCAAGTCAGATGTTGAACTAGTTTGTCTTAAGTGTGTGTCATACTTCTCAGTTTAAAAGTATTGCTTTTATAATTTTAATATTACTATTGATAATATTATTTTTTTTAAGATTTTATTTATTTATTTATTTCACAGAGGGAAAGAGATCACAAGGAGGCAGAGAGGCAGGCAGACAGAAAGAGGGGGAAGCAGGCTCCCCGCTGAGCAGGGAGCCTGACGCGGGCCTCGATCCCAGGACCCTGAGATCATGACCTGAGCCGAAAGCAGAGGCTTTAACCCACTGAGCCACCCAGGCGCCCTGATAATATTATTATTAACAACTAGACTTACAGTCCCATTTGTGGTTTATATGTGGGTGAGATGAAGCCTTTGGGCTCTCACCTGTACCTAAAACATCTCTATTAAGTTCCAGCTGTACCTCGCAAGAAAAAGTAAGGGATGTAGAGATGAGTCTCCAAAAGGTCTGATTCTTACCTAAGTAGTTTAGTGTCTTGCCTCCCTGTAGATGGTTCCATTCCACACCCATCTCCTCCTCATTTCCTGAAATGCTCCTTCATGTTTATGGTTTTCTCCATAATCTCCTGATTGTGCCATTTTTAAACTCCAAGCATCAAGAAGTAGCAGATGTAATATATTATAATGTGCATGGTTGACAACCCCCAGCCTTATCATGTGCCCTGGAAGGAGAGTAGTGTGCTTATTAATTCCCACAGTGTTGAAATACAGTAAAAATGAACTCAAAAGTTCATAATCTGCCCAAGGCAAAAAAAACCCCATATATATATAAGCACTTAGTTTTGTATGATAGAATTCCTATCTTCTTAAAATTAATTCTTGCTGTTCTTTTATATCCTTAGTTCTTTGAGAAAAGTTCAAACACGAAATGGTTTTCTCTATCCCTGCATAAACTGCAAGAGATATTTCTAAGCTATCGTTCAATAACTTGTACTAATTTCGGGTCATTTACTAGTCATGTGTGTGCCTTTCATACTTTTCCATTCTAAAAGATAATGAGTATTTTTTGATTGCTCACCTGATTCTCTGAAAGTGACTCGTCATCAGTAAAATTAACCATGTGAAAATTAACTTATTTTGGACTCAGTAGTATGCACTGATAACAACTCATTTTGAGCTTATTTTTATTTACCTGGCTGTGGTATTAGTATTAAGGAGTAGACTGGGGAGAACTTACTATAAACATTTTGGTGATCAGTGTTGCCTCTGTCTGTATTGAATAGATGTTGGGGACCTTGGCAGTTTTTTCTTTAAAGGTGAAGAAGGCAGGATTTTGCCCCATGGGTATTTGATTCTGTTTTTCTGAGTCTTTGTTGTCTTTCCTTTTTGGTTTTTGGGGATTCTGTTGATACATCCTCTAGCCTGGAGATTCTTCCCTCATGTGGGTCCTGTTTGCTAAGAAGCCCATTAAAGAATTCTTCATTTTGGTCACAAAGTTTTTTATCGCTAGCATTTCTTTTCAGTTCTTAGGATTTCCATCTCTGCTTCCATTGCTCCCCTGTTCTTGGATGCTGTCTACTTTCTCTGTCAGAGCCTTTAGCATATTCACCGTAGTTGTGTTCACTTTCCAGTCTGATAATGTGAATATCCCTGCCGTGTATGTCTCTGATGCTTGCTCTTTCTCTTCACATTGTGTTGTTTGACTGTTGGTGTGCCTTGTAATAGTTTGTTGAGAGCCGGCTATGATGTATTGGGTATATGGAACTGCTGTGGGTGCCTGGGTGGCTCAGTGGGTTAAAGCCTCTGCTTTCGGCTCAGGTCATGATCTCAGTTTCCTGGGATCGAGGCCCGCATCGGGCTCCCTGCTCGGCATGGGGCCTGCTTCCTCCTCTCTCTCTGCCTGCCTCTCTGCCTACTTGTGATCTCTCTCTCTCTGTCAAATAAATAAATAAAATCTTTTAAAAAAATAAAATAAAAGGAACTGCTGTAAATAGACTTTCTGTCATGTGTTGTTGAGGTGCCTGGGAGGGGCAGTGCTCTGTAGTCCTATCATTGGGGATCAGTCTTTCTAGGGAGCCTTTGCTCCCGGACCTCGGACAAGTGCTTCTCATCTGTTTCCTCCCCGCTTTGGTGGGACAGGGTGGGTTGAATAGGCTGGAGTTGTGTATTTCCTTTCCCCAGCTCGGTTGGTCTCTGATGATAACCCAGCAGGTTATGCTCTGGTTAACTAGTTTCCCCAGAGGACAAGCTTGGTGAAGAACAGAGCTCTATGGCCTATTTCAGAATGGTTTCTTTTCCCTTCACCTTACTTAAGCCTTTCTCTTATATTTATTGTGGAACGTGGTTGCGATCTTGGAGGTAAATCTCACAATATTGTGGGGGTTTTAACTCTCAAGGCTGTCTACTCTGAGTTAATAGAGGTTTGTCAATGACAGTTTAGGTTTCCTTACGTTTGTCATCCATATTAGAATGGTTTTTTAGGAGTTTGGTTCTGTTTCTCTGTTGATTTGTTACTTCTCCCTAAATGTCTTTATTAGTGACCAGATCCCTAAAATAACTTTATTTTCAAAACTTTGTGTGTTTGTGCCATTCCTTCTTCTTAAGCATGTTCCTTGCTGTTTGCACACTCTGCAGGACCTCCTGACTTACTTGATTTTCACCTCTTTGTCCATTTTCCCCCTTTCTCAGGCCAGGGAAGAAAGAATTGTTTCTGAAATGGTTTAAAAAGCAGACATATGGCTACTTACTGTTCTCTATTCTTACAAACCTCTTCTCTTTCTTGATATAAATGAGTCTGAAAATGTGTCTCATTTGGTTGCAAGGCACTTATTCTGGAGTCAAGTTATGTCACAGGTTCTAGCCACGATCATCTTGGGTTTTGTGTCTTTAGGTGAGCATTTTACCTCTTTGGGCCTAAATTATCTGTTACATAAATGGTAATTTAGAACTGCTTTTCCAAAATACCAGTGAGAATTCAGTAAAAGTATATATGGAATACTTCTAGCGTAGTGCCTGGCATAGGACAGGTGCTCAGTAAGTGTTTCACAAATTTTAACATCGAGCCATTTCCTTTTGGTTCCATCACTTTCATTGAGAGCCAGACCTTTGAAGCTGGGCCCTAGAATTCTGTGGAGAAATCCAAGCTGGGTATCTTTTTGTAGCTGCCATTAAACTCCAGAGCAAACATTCATTACATCTCATGAAGAAGTTAATGGACAGTTCATGCTGGGTGACTTTTCTCATGGATTCTGAGTTGTTACTCATCTGTGCTCTTTGTGGTTTATTAGAAACATTCTTTGCCTTTTGTTTAAAAGGAGTGGGGTTAGATAACACACAAAAAGC
Source organism: Ailurus styani (assembly GCA_002007465.1). Classification (NCBI taxonomy): domain Eukaryota; kingdom Metazoa; phylum Chordata; class Mammalia; order Carnivora; family Ailuridae; genus Ailurus; species Ailurus styani. The sequence continues at coordinate 4,519,454 of LNAC01000035.1, read as the reverse complement.
GTTTTTTTTTTTAAACACATCTTTTTTAAATAGTGTAAAGTTAAGAAAAACCCACCATTATAAAAAAGTAAGAATACTGAAAATATAGTCTTATGATTTTTTTTACTCTGCTTTACATTTTGATAAGCTTTTTGGTCTTATCTCTATTTTATCTGTCTAGACATTGGCAATTATTATTCCCTTGTCATCAGTTTAGTCATCAGTATCCGTGGCATGAAAGTTGTTGCTACTGCAATCATTTCTGGCTCTGTCCCAAAAGAAGGTGTTAAGAGCTGCCCATTCCGGATGCAGAACTTGAAAACCTTCCATTGCAAAGCATATGTCCTTTTTCCCTATTCCTTATGTCTCTCCTCGGCCTAGGGTGCCTTAGTGATTTTCAGATTTCTGTTTAGTAGCAGAACCATTCCTTCAAAGTTTTTTGGGAAGCTCTTTATATAAAACAGACCAATCTGGGTACTCTTGATTTTTTTCTCTTTTCCTTTTTCAAGGAAGGATTTCTGATGGAAATGGGATTATTCTACTCATGGCAGGAATCTTCTCAGAGCTCAGAGCAGAAAATGACTTGAGGTCCCTGTGTGTTGTGTGTTTTTGGATTCCTGGTATTCAGGTGCTGGGTCACAGGACAGGCACTTTCCCCATCATTTTCCTGATTAAGGACTGCGCTAACTATTGCTCCTTTATTGCTAGCAGTCCCCTGTCAGTGGGTCCACGCATTTCCCCTCTCAGTCTTTGTGCAGAAGTTTCTTTTCTGTCATGGTGAGTTGGCCTTATAAAAACTGTGGCACTAATAGAATCGAATCTTAACACAAAAACAAGAGAATTGAAACAAAATCAGAAATGATGCAGGCTTTCATGTGTGGGATGCCTTTTCCCTCTCTTGAACAGAATTCCTTAAGAGTGAGTCTTGAGTTGTCCTGTTCTGTAACCAACAGGAGGCCTCACCAATGGCAGTGGGAGATACATCTCTGCCGCGCCAGGCGCTGAAGCCAAGTACCGCAGTGCGAGCAGTGCCTCCAGCCTCTTCAGCCCCAGCAGCACCCTGTTTTCTTCCTCCCGGTTGCGATACGGAATGTCTGATGTCATGCCCTCCGGCAGAAGCAGGCTTCTGGAGGATTTCCGAAATAACCGGTACCCCAATTTACAACTGCGAGAGATCGCTGGACATATAATGGAGTTTTCCCAAGACCAGCATGGGTCCAGGTGAGGACTTGGCTTTGGCACTTAAGGTAACTGACATCTTAATGCCTTAAAATTCCATGCCTCAGACAAGGTGTACGCTAAGTAAAGAGCCATAAAGTAGTTGAAACAAAGTTTGCCTCTTAGTATGCTTCCTGTTATTTATTTGAGAGGGATGTGGGGGTATGGGAGTCATCAGATACACAGGTGATTGAAAAGAACCCTTTAGTAATCCAGATCACATGTTTTAAACAAAGCTTTTTGTCTTCCCGTAATGTTCCTAGTTCATGGGAACCTCACAGTGTCCATTTAAGGAACAGAAACACTAACACAAAGATATATGCACACTTTTGGTACTTTAATCACTATTAAGAGTCATGTTCTTTTTTTTAAAAGATTTTATTTATTTAAGAGAGAGTGCAAGTGGGGGGAGGGGCAGAGGACGAAGCAAGACTCCTTGCTGAGCAGGGAGCCCAACATGGAGCACGATCCCAGGACCCTGGGATCATGACCTGAGCTGAAGGTAGCCAAGCTTAATTACTGAGCCACCCAGGCACCGCAAGAGTCTTGCTCTTAAAGGGACATTGTTCACATGTAAGTTTGGGTCAGGAATAAGATAGCTCCACCACTTTTCTGTGTTTGGTTCTACTCTGCAGAAGTGAGAGTCTACATAGAGGTGAGAGAGAAGCAGCTACTATGAAACACAGAGTCTGCTTTGGCTTATCCCTCCCCATTTGGCTGTTCCAGTGGCCTTTGCAGAAATGGACCACCCTGGTCCTGGGGAGAAAAGCCTGATTCTGGTGACATCACCCATCCTTTCCTGTTTGTCTCCGTTTCTCTTTCTTGCTCTCTGTGCCCACTGAAACAGCTTCTAAAGAACCCATCTCCTCTTTGAGTTCTCCCATCTTGCTACTGGGCAAGGCTTTTTCATATTTGGATCCTATGTACCAGATTGAGAGACAACACTTTTTTTCTTATATGGTTACCTGAACTGAAAACCGCAAACTGAGTACTACTTCAGAAGACACTGCAGCCATAAGTCATAACTCTTCCATGTCACAAATGAGTACTGCCTCATATTCACATGAGTTAAAGAAGATACTAAGGGCTATAAGCATTGAGTTTATTGATGTAGGGCTGGTTTCTAAAAGAGAAGGTCAGGTAGAGTTCTCCCTGAGTTATGCCCACCTTCACCCCCCTTTCCCCGCCCACCTGCTTGTCTCCCCCTCATCCCCACACATAAATATGGTTTTGTTTGTATGTAATGAAATGTACTAAAATTTAAATATATTTCTTTTTAAAAATTCAGTGAAGTTAGGGGTACTTCACACTATAACTTTTTTTCCTTTTCAGAGATTTCAATGAAGTGAGCTCAAATAATTCATTTAAATAACACTGTTGGATGTGTGCGCGCCCGTATATAGGGGTGCTTGCACATGCACATGTGCACAATTTCAGAACGGATCCATTATATAAATTGAACTAATCCTTACTGATTTCCAAGTCTTCCTGAGATGCTAGGATTGCCATTTTTACTTTGTACTTCAGATTCATTCAGCTGAAACTGGAACGAGCCACACCAGCTGAACGCCAGCTTGTCTTCAATGAAATCCTCCAGGCCGCTTACCAGCTAATGGTGGATGTATTTGGAAATTACGTCATTCAGAAGTTCTTTGAAGTAAGCCTTTGTTCTTTCTATTCTTTGACGTTAGAGAATCTCTGGAGCATTTTGATCTTCATTAGCTGTTTTTAGAATGGCAATCTCATTCCAGTCCTCAAAATGAAGTGTGTGTGGTCTTTTTGAAGAGCTTTTAAATGTTTCTCTAAGTTATTAGCAGCAGTATATCATAGAAATACTCAAGCAGATGTGCCAGTCTATTTTAGGAATGTGTTTGGAGAACCGCTGTCCCCATTTAGGATCCAGCACATTATTTCTGATTGTTATGATAGATTAAACATGTCATTTTTAGAGGAAATAATCCTCGTAAGATAATTTTAGCAGGATCATAATAAAGTGTTCTAAAAAATGGATTTTTAGGATTCCTGGAGAGTTATCTTTGAATGTCAGCTGTAGTGTTTTTCATCATAAACTACAGTCATGACGATTGTTAAATGCTTCTTTTTAGGTGATCCTTGAGCCTTGGTTTCTTCTTTTACTTCTGTTATTATGAATAACGTCTACTCTTGTTACCATTGCTTTTGGAAAGGATTAATGAGATTGTTGGATTAATGTCTGTAAATGTCAGAAAGGCAGGGATTTTTTTGTGTGCTCTTGTAACCCTGGTGTGTAGGTATCAGCAATTTCAAGTCCTAAATCCAGAAAGGATTTGAGATGAAGAACCTGGAACAGGGGAAAATGCTGGAACTGCACATTACCTGCTCCAAATAGAAGAAATTTGTCAATTTTATACATCTTACTTTGTTCAATTTGTGTGAAGATGTAAAAAAAAAGGGGGGCAGCTCACTCACAGCCTTTGTATTCCTACCTTCTCACAAAGACTGAACTTTTTTTTTTTTAAAGATTTTATTTATTTATTTGACACAGAGAGCAGATCACAAGTAGGCAGAGAGAGAGAGGAGGAAGCAGGCTTCCCACTGAGCAGGGAGCCCGATGCGGGCCTCGATCCCAGGACCCTGAGATCATGACCTGAGCTGAAGGCAGAGGCTTTAACCCACTGAGCCACCCAGGTGCCCTAAAGACTGAACTTCTTTGACTTTTTTTTAATTAAAGATTTTATTTGTTCATTTGAGAGAGCGAGAAAGAGGGAGAGAGAGAGAGAGAGAGCACAAGCACAAGCAGGGGGAGAGGCAGACTCCCTGCTGAGCTGGGAGCCCGATATGGGGCTCGATCCCAGAACCTGGGAGATCATGACCTGAGTTGAAGGCAGGTGCTTAACCATCTGAGCCACCCAGGGCCCCACTTCTTTGACTCTTAACTCTTTAGTGATACACTGAAAAGCCAACATATTTATAATGTTTCTGTTTACTGAGATTTTGTGATTAAATTCTGAGCAAAGTGTAAGTTCGGTTACTTTTAAAGGAACTTTGTTTTATAAACACATCTATAATCTTTGTGGTCTGTATTAACAGCAGTAAAAATTGTTGCTATTACTTTTGTTCTTGTAACAAAGAGTAACCTTTTTGTGGTCTCTGTAAAATTAATGTAATATTTGGTAGCAAACAATCCATGTGCCCTTTGGAAGGTTAGAGTTAATCCATTGTATCTTTAATCTGAATGTGTGTGCTTTTTAAATTGATCGACTATTTGAGGGGCAACTATCAGTCAAAACCAGTTTGGGGAATAAACAAAAACTGGGGGTGCTGTGCTGGATATGGTCTGTTTTTAAAAATTCAGAGAAAGATCTGAAAAACTGCTGATGATGATTCTTGTTTCTGAGATGCATCTATTGAATTGGTAAAGTAATACCAGTGGCTTTTGATCCTGTGCCTCTTTCCCTTAAATTTCACTTAAAATTTAAGATCCCCAATTAAAAATAAGAAACCAACATAAAATGACTTCTATTTTTGATTTTAGGATGTCTTTTCGCCACCGTCTTGTCCCAGATAGAATGTAGAGCTCTCCAGCTCCAGCGGGTCATGTGCAGGCTGAGATGGCTGACTGAACAGGGGGTGACAGCTGTAAGATAGGGGACAGGCCAGAGAACTTCCCTGGTGCACACAGCATCCCTGGTCCTTTAGTTCCTTGTGTGGAAGCTGATTATGTATAAAATCTCCTCCAGTCTCATGATTATGTCATTCCAATGAAAATAAAAAGCCAGGGATGGGAAATCCTTCCAGGAAGAGTTTTAACATTCGTGCAGCGTTACCTCTAAATTATTCTACTAACTTGCCCCCGGACTGTGTTGCCATATATAGAGAGAAAATTTCAGTTCTTATAGTGATGTAGAACCCTATTTCAAAACAGAGTGTCTGTATGTTAAATTTCATGTGGAGGAAAGAGGACCTTTTTAACCCATGGGCCTCAGACACCTGAGGGCTGTAGATTTGCTCCAAGAAGTCCTTGACTCTTTCCCCATACATTTCCTAAGGTTCCAGTAAACAGTGTCTCCCATGTGTATTACTATTTTTAGAATAAGTGTAAATGCTCTAATATTTATAGATTCATAGTATTAGTGAATTAATGGCAGTTTTGAGGAATTACTTATTTGTTTAACATACAGTGGTGCAACTGCTGCTGTTGGATACGTGAGAAGTTTTTCAGCATTAAAATGGGTTCCTCATAATCAGAGGCTGAGAACTCTGGCTTGAAAAAACAAAGAGTTTCTGAACAAAAAGGTGTAGTCAATTAATCATAGGGTGACAGGGCTGAAAGAGGTTATGCCAGTGGTTGATACAGAATAATGGACGCTTTGCTTTCTCTGGTTCCTTTCCTTCTACCTAAGTAATGGTGCTCACCCACACATTGTGTCTAGTTTGGCAGCCTTGAGCAGAAGCTGGCTTTGGCAGAGCGGATTCGAGGCCACGTCCTGTCACTGGCACTGCAGATGTATGGCTGCCGCGTTATCCAGAAAGCTCTTGAATTTATTCCCTCAGACCAGCAGGTAATTGTAAGTTTCCCCTTTAACTTTTCTCTTGGTGTTCGATGTTTCTCCATGGTACATGTAGTGAACCCTGCAAACTTGTCAGTCTTTACTTTTCTTGTATGGGTTTTTTTGGTTGTTGGTTTTGTTTTGTTTTGTTTTGATGCTTGTGGCTGCCTTTCTGTGCATGGCAAGCATGAACTGTGCAATTAATTGTGTAAATTTACAGTAGATCAAGTGTCTTATGTTAAAGCCATTGGTTTCAAACACTTTTCTCATTGACCAGTCTAGTAGGTGCAATTTTACAGGTGGGTGTTTTGTTTGACAAGAATTAAAGCAGGTTAAAATGCTAGAACTGACCATTCCAACAAACCAAACTTAAATGATCTAGCCCACCTATAATTTTCCTTCACTTCTTCCTTATTCATTCCACCACCTTGCACTGAGAGTTTCTGCCCAGTGCCGGCCCGGTGCCCGCGCTGTGCCAGGCACCAGCACGGACATGACGAAGATTGGTCCCCGCCCACAGAGCACTGTGTGGGGAAGAGCCATGGAAAGCGCTGGTGAGCCTGTGAGTGCGCGTGCTCGAGGCTTCATGGGAGGCTCTGCGGGAGGGGAAGTCCAGGCTGAGGAGGAGTGAGGAGAAAAGGGACAGAAATCTGAACTGTTAGGTGCTGAAGCCGCCCATGGCTTCTGGACCAGTCTCAGAGCTGGTCCAGCCAGCCCCACGCAGCCCCCCTGGGCTGGGGAAGCAGGACACGCCCACGGGCGGGCATGCTACGGCTGTGTCTGTGCTAGGCGGCGCCGCGAGCCCCAGCTGCTTCTGCCCTGAACCCTCAGCCTTTGGGCTCTGGACTCACTCTGCCCTTCTCAGGGGAGGTGTTGGCCACGGTCTGGCGATGACGAGCCACTTGCCCTCGCTGAGAACAAAGTTCGGTAATGAGAATCTTTGTTATGGACTCAAGTTCTGAGCCAGACGGGGCCCCCACTGCCTCCATTTCAAAACACAGCACGACACAGCCCAGCAGCGCAATGGTGTTGGCCATGGCAGTTGAAGGCTGGGGGAGTCCAGAGTCCTTGCAGCTGTGAGTTTCATAGATGCGCGTGTCAAGATGCTGGGGAAGGCAGAGGCCGTGTTGGAGACCGTGGAGTTCATTCTGCGCTCAGCACTGGAGATGCAGCAGCGACAACGCGGTGTTGTATGGGAGGAATTAGCAGGGGCAGAGCTGCTGCTCTTCTTTCTCCTAATGCTCAAATCATTATCAGTTTTAATTTTCCGTTCATTTTTCGTGCACGAAAACTTCATGGTTGAATTTTTTCCTCTTAGATTTCCTCATTTCTTTTGAACATGGAAGTTTCTTCCTCTTTTTGTTTTTGACTGTAATGCTCATTTGCTCAGAAGAGCAAGAGGGATCATAGTTTCTCAGTCTTTGTCCTCTCTCATGACTGTGATAAATTGTTGATTTAGTTTCCATTTTTTCAGATTTTACTGTTTTTTCTTTTTTGATTGGATGGCTACGCTGTAGTAGTTTTTCACTTCCTTTCTCTCCCCCCTGAGTTGTGCTTTTTCTATCCTACACTTCTGTGTATTTTTTCCTGGTCTGGTTTCTTTGTATACCTTGTTTGGGGCCTGGTATGATTCTTCTTGTTGTGGATAGTTAACTGTTTTCTAGATGGAGGTTTATTATTTTAAGTGAAATTAAACTCCTCTCCAGTGGAGTTTTTACCTCTTTGGGCTCCAGAACATAAACAAGGAAGCCACCTCCCCTTCATTTTGATTAAAAATGTTCCAGTCTTTCTCTTTATATATACTGCCATTCTCCATTTAACATTCCCATAATTATATTTCCAGAATAAATGTTTTTTCTGGCATTTGATTAATTGCTCAGGAAACTTTTCCTGAGTCTTTTGCCTTCAGCTTGTTTAGTCCCTGGCATTGTAATCTTGAATTTCTTTAATGGGATAATCTCTTAGTTCCTTTGTCATATTCCATATCTCAGAGATTTAAGACATTGTTCTCATGAACGTCACCATTGTGGAGTGGCTTATAATTTCTGTCATAAATACATATTCAGTGCAAGGGAGCGAATAGACAGGGATTGGATTGGGTAGCAGGTGCCAGAGCCCAGCCATGGTGTAGGTATTCAGCTTCAAGGAAGGGATCCAGTGAAAATCTCAACATCTCTTTTCCTATGTCCTTGTCACCTCCACTCTTTCCCTACATGCACACACTCACTCACACGCTCAGTCTTGCCCTCCCACAACTCCAGTGTCTGGTCTTTTCTTGTATTCCCTGAGAGTGCCGCTCCTGCTGTCCTTGCTGTCACTGGCTTGGTGGAAAGATCACGTTGGAGTTCCAGACCTGGGTTAGAGTCTGGGTCAGTTGCTGTCTAGTCTTGACCACAGTAGTTATTTATTCCCTCTCTCAGTCTTAGTCACCTCCCTCATATATGTGGGTGGAGGGTATGTGCAGGATAATAAAAATATATAGCTGACTGACAGGTGCTTTATTGACTCACATTGTTTTACCACACGGGGACCAGATTGCTTGGGTTTGAATTTTGACAGTATAGGTCTGTGATTTTAGCAAGTCAAATAATTTGTCTGTGTCTTGGTTTCCTCATCTATTGTAGTGTCCAGTGCATAGGATTGTTATGAGGATTCACTGAGTCATAACATGCTAAGCACTTACAGATATACCTAGCCTATAGTAAGCTGTAGATTGACTCTTCTCATTATTAATAACATGTACCTTACAGGGTTGTCATGCTAAGAACATGATAAATTATATATGAAATTCTCTAGTACAGTGTACATCATACAGGTTCTTTTCTATAGATGTCTACATTTTGAAAAAGTCTCTGAGGTTTTTTGCAAGTCAGAGAACTTTTTTGAAAGACAGTTTACTGTTACAGGAAATTTGCGATCCGTGGAAACACTGCTGTCCTCATTTGGAGCTGCTGTGATGTTGTTATGGTGCCACAACTGTGTGGTTCCATTTCATCATCGTAGATTCCCTGCCTAGTGCTTTGTGTTGGGTAAGGAGACTGTTCATTGTCCACGTGTTTGGCTTGCTGTGATTCTGGTGGTGCTTTCTTTCCTTGTCTTCTAATAGAACGAGATGGTTCGGGAGCTAGACGGCCACGTCCTGAAGTGTGTGAAAGACCAGAATGGTAATCATGTGGTTCAGAAATGCATCGAATGTGTGCAGCCCCAGTCTTTGCAGTTTATCATTGATGCATTTAAGGGGCAGGTAAGTGACTTAAGGAAGAAACAAAGGAAACAAGTGTTTGGGTGTTTCCACCGTGAGCAGAGAACAGGGTAGTATTTGTGGGGTGTCCCCACATAGCCACACCACCAGAGATAGCTTCTAGTTTCTCCTGTTTCCCTGTATGTTATAAGAGCCTTTATGCTTTTAGCACTAGCTTCCAAGCAGAGCTGATATTTTCTTATGCCATTTTTCTGGAATTGCCCCTTAATTGGCTATTATCATTAATTTCTCTTTCCTAAAACATTGTCCTTACACCCTCCTAAGCTACAAGTGTACTCCTAAGTTAAGTGAAACAAAGAGAGTAAAATACAGACCTCCTTCTTGGGTCTGTGAAATTGTTTTTTGTTTTTGTTTTTAAAAGGTAAAACATGATAAATACCAGGTAGATTTTCAAGTGCAGTCATGTGTACTGCTAAGCTTAGACTGAAATGACTGGTTTAGGCTTTGGGGTTTGCTCAGTTATGGCAGCGATAAGGAGATTGCAGGTGTTAACCTGGGGGTTGTTTGGGTTTTCTGAGTTAATGAGAAAAGAATGGATCTGTTTACTTAAAAAATAAGATCTTACATTTGTCAAAATAGACAACAAGGAAAGTAAAAGGATTAAGCTGCCAAAAGGGACAGAATATTTTCAAGACGAAAGTGCCAAAGAATTAATAATGAATGTATGAAGAACCTGGGTGGCTCAGTGGGTTAAGCCTCTGCCTTCGGCTCAGGTCATGATCTCAGGATCCTGGGATCAAGCCCTGAATTGGGCTCCCTGCTTACCAGAGAGCCTGCTTCCTCCTCTCTCTCTCTCTGCCTCTCTGCCTACTTGTGATCTNCTCTCTCTCTCTCTCTCTCTCTCTCTCTCTCTCTCTCTCTCTCTCTCTCTGTCAAATAAATAAATAAAATCTTAAGGAAAAGAAAAAGGGCACAGATGATAGACCACTGTTCCCCCACTGGTCGGCTGCTGTGTCCTGGCAAGACTGTGGGATCTGATCACTGTCGGTGGGAATAGACATTAGCACAGCCGTTTGGAAAATCATTTTTTTTTTTTAAAGATTTTATTTATTCATTTGACACACAGAGAGAGATTACAAGTAGGCAGAGAGGCAGGCAGAGAGAGAAGAGAGAGGAGGAAGCAGGCTCCCTGCTGAGCAAAGAGCCCGATGTGGGCCTCGATCCCAGGACCCTGGGATCATGACCTGAGCCGAAGGCAGTGGCTTCAACCCACTGAACCACCCAGGCGCCCCTGGAAAATCATTTTGCATCATCTTTCAAAGTGCAACATTTGTATTTCCTGTGACCCGGCATTCCTAGCCTAGGTGGATACTAGGAGACTTATTTCGACATGTTGAAAGCAGTCTTATTCTCCTAAGAAAGACTAACTGATCCAGAAGTCTGTCAGCAGAGGGTTAGACAAATATTAAAGTAACAAACTCGGGTACTTGCCCAGCAAAAGCCCCACAGTATAAGTAAATACTTGAAACATAACGTTGAGTGAAATAAGTTAATTTGTTATAGACTGTGAGTTTTTAGCATTAAAAAAAATTTTTTTTTAGGATTTTATTTATTTGACAGAGAGAGGGAACACAAGCAGGGGGAGTGGGAGAGGGAGAAGCAGGCTTCCCACTGAGCAGGGAGCCTGATGGGGTCTCGATCCCAAGACCCTAGGATCACGACCTGAGCCGAAGGCAGGCGCTTAATGACTGAGCCACCCAGGTGTCCTAGTTTTTAACTTTTTTTTTTTTTAAGATTTTATTTATTTATTTGACACAGAGATAGAGATCACAAGTAGGCAGAGAGGCAGGCAGAGAGAGAGAGGGGGAAGCAGGCTTTCCGCTGAGCGGAGAGCCCGATGCGGGCCTCGATCCCAGGACCCTGAGATCATGACCTGAGCCGAAGGCAGAGGCTTTAACCCACTGAGCCACCCAGGCGCCCAGTTTTTAACATTTTTATAAAATGGAGCAGAACCATACTTTATACTGTGGAAGTACACAGTTGTACACATAAAACTACACATTAAAAACCGCACGAAAACCACTTAATGTGCTGACACTTGGTTAATATCTAGTAAGTATGAGCTGTTGTTATTGTTCTTATTATTCCTGTGATTGTTCTTTTTTTCCTTAAGATTTATTTATTTATTTGAGACAGAGTGAGTAAGCACATGGGGGGAGGGGCAGAGGGAGAGGATCATCAAGCAGATCCATGAAATCATGACCTGATCTGAAACCAAGAGTTGGACACTCAACCAAATGAGCCGCCCAGGTCCTCATTCCTTATTCCTATGATTATTCTTAATAACAGACTTGAGTGCAGGTTACTCCTCCATGTCATTCTTGCTAGAAAGGCCATAATTGAGATTGGGTGGTCCAGAGCTGGAGCACCATGTGTGCTTATCTTCTCCAGACCCAAGAAAAGGGGAAGCTTTTCTTGCTTATTGGTGGGAAACACTCTAATTAAATTCAGAAGATGGCAATGTGGTTAGGTGAACGCATTTAGGATTTGATCCCAGCCCTTTCTTTTTCTGTTTTTAACCCTGTTCTTCGACACTGTGGACTCTTAACTAAGTTGTTTTTTATGACCTCGACTAATTCTCTGTCCATTCTAGGCTTCTTGGAAAAGTCCTTTTCAGCTCTGAATTTATGTACATCTCTAAGTTCTTAGGATAGTTAGGAAATGGGTTTACCCACACACCTTATTATTTGTAGAGAGAACTCAAATGTGGCGTATTTATAATTTGGCCTTCTGAGTCAGACTAGGACATACTGTCCTGGCTATGTCATTACTGTCTGTATGACTGCAGATACACTGTAGAAACTCCTAGGAGCTTCAGAATTCTCTTCTGTATGCTGAGAATACTCATCACTCACTTTCTCTCTCAGTCTTTGGGAAGATTAACGGAATAATGTTTATGAATGACACTGAGGCATTGAAAGTGGCAACTGTTACTTTCGGCTTTGTTGTTTGTGTTGTCTGCCCTAGGTATTTGCTTTGTCCACGCATCCTTATGGCTGCCGAGTGATTCAGAGGATCCTGGAGCACTGTCTCCCTGACCAGACACTCCCTATCTTAGAGGAGCTTCACCAGCACACAGAGCAGCTTGTACAGGTAGTGGAGTTGCCAGTACAGTAACTGCAAACACCTGTGGGCTCGTGCAGGCCCAGAGCTTGTGTGTTTTCTCAGCACAGGTATCCGTTCCAGAAGAGTTAATGTGTTTAAAATGCCCATTAGAGGCTTTGGGGCAAGTTCTCATTTATACCATCCTGGTTTGTGCTTCTTGAATATGGGTGATGAAGAGAGCCCTGGCCTTGGAGTGGAGGGCGCTGCCAGCCAGCCTTCTGTTGTGGACTGGCTAGCTGGGTCCCCTTAGGCAGGCCATTTAATCTCTCTGGGTCTCAACTTGATAATTTCTCAAATGAACTAAGCGGATTAGGTGCCTTCTTTTTAGCTTTGATACTGTCTTTTGCTTGCGCTACTAAAAATTTCTCCCCCATCACAATAACTAAGAGAACATTTTCTATGTGCAATATTGTATTGAAGCAACGTTTTTATTGGAGTTTGTTTGTTTTGGTGGGAGGTATGAGGTTATAGATGTATTAAATCCTCATTGTAGAAAAAAATTGAAGTGCAGAAAGTAACAGCAGAAAAAATCACCCATAATCCTACCATCCAGAAGCAAACACATTTGGCCTTTGCACTTGTTTTTAAAAGTATTATTTGTACATTCTTAATTTTTCCCATCTTACAAATAAATATCTCTGCCTCCTTATACACATTTATTCTCTCCAATGCCTTTAACATTAGATGAGAAAATATATCTATTGTATGCTTGTGATGTTATTTAATTAGGTATTGTCTGTTTTGTTGAACATACACATTGTTTCCCATTTTTCTCAGAGATAAACTTCTGTTTGAGAGAAAAATAGCTCTTTATTCCCACCTATGCCTTTCTTTGTTTCTTTGGTTTTGTTTTGTTTTTATTTTTATTTATTTATTTATTTATTTATTTTTTAAAAAGATTTTATTTATTTTATTTCACAGAGGGAGAGAGATCACAAGGAGGCAGAGAGGCAGGCAGAGAGAGAGGGGGAAGCAGGCTCCCCGCTGAGCAGAGAGCCCGATGCGGGCCTCGATCCCAGGACCCTGAGATCATGACCTGGGCCGAAAGCAGAGGCTTTAACCCACTGAGCCACCCAGGCGCCCTTGTTTTGTTTTTAAATGAGAGGAAGCCAAATCTTTTGTGTCTAGTAGCTTATGAAGGAAGACCCCAAATAGGACCTTTAGACGTAAATATATAGAGAAATAGTCCATCATCTGGTAATAGGTTCCTCTTTTGTAATGATAGGGAAAAATTGTCTCTTCCCTATTCATTTTTAAAGTTCTTAAGTGTTCATTATTCAGGTAAGCTGTTGTGGTGCTATAGGAAGGAAGGTAGGTGGTGATTAGATGTAAGGATTTAGGTAATCCACAGAACTCATATTTACATAAATTTTTTCTGTTGTTTCTCAAACAGGATCAATATGGAAATTATGTAATCCAGCATGTATTGGAGCATGGTCGTCCTGAGGATAAAAGTAAAATTGTAGCAGAAATCAGAGGCAATGTACTTGTATTGAGTCAGCACAAATTTGCAAGGTGCGTGCTTTGACATGGACTCTGTTTTCCAGAGAAGATGATAAAATAGTATTTCAAGTCTAGAGAGAAAGAATGAATTTTCATTCTCTTCTTTTTTTAAATGTTTATTTTTCTCCAAGTGTACCCAGCTTAAAAAGTCAAATGGTTCTATTATAAAGTATAAAATAAAGCAGGTCCCTTAATGCCTCCTCACTCCACTTTGAAATCTGGGGATTATGTTTCTAAAGAACTTAAATCTTACACTTTGGTGAACTGGACATTTTATTAACTTGTTCAGAATTGTGAAATGTTCTTTGCTCAGTTTCCTCTCTGGTGCCAAGATTAAGAGGCAGCGTGTACTGTATCTACGTATATAGCATTCTTAGAGTCTCTTTTCCAGTCTTCATACTGTGCCAGGTCAAGAATAAAATGCACTAGTTATCCCCAGATTGTGAAAGATGTTTTGGGTGACTTTATAATTAAAGTGGTTCGAGAAGAAATTGATGGCTCTTCCAAGGCATTAGTGGTATGGTCTTTCTAAGTGGAATGTGTGTACCCTAAAGCACACAATATAGTAATTTTGTGGTATTGTATTTTTTAGTAATAGTATAGTAATTTTTAGTATTGTATTTTGGGAATATTTTTCTTTGGTCTTTAGGATAGATTGCAGAGCAGGTATAACTCTACAGTCTTGATGTTTTTAAATTGTTCATCTCTAAGTTTTGAAATTTTTTAACATTGCAGCATGGAAAAGAGAAAAAAGAAATAAAAATAGTCCTTGATCCAGTGTCTCAGTAGCCTGACCATATCAGGGTCTCTGTCTCTGTGATCTTGTATTGCCTTTTTTTTTTTTTTTACATTTGGCAGGACCAGGGAAGTAGGGACAGAATCTCTTAGAATTCTTCCTTGGGTCACTGTCTTCTGTTTACTTTTTTTTTTCCATTATATTTAATATCTCACTCTTAGGTATAAGTATTAATTAATATCACAATAGACTTGTGGTCTGGTAATGACTGAGTAGCTACTTTTGGGCCTAATCCTCCCACAGATAACGACTATAAATTGTGGACAAAATTCCAAAAACCTTCCCGAAGGCATTAAGCCATTTAAGAGAGTGGCCAAGAACAGGTAGATACCAGAAGGGGTTGGGGAGGGGAGGCTTACTGATACTTGGAAGGAGGTAATTGCACTGGGGAAATTTCCCTGTCCCTCCCCCCTTTCCCCTCTTGATTTTTCATTTTGTATTGAGTTGTATTGAGGTATAATTGACAGATAACATTATGTAAGTTTAATGTGTGTAATATGTTGATTTGATACATTTATATACTGCAGTATGATTACTGCAGCAGCATTAGCTAACACCTTTATCATGTCATGTAATTATTTTTTTTGTGTTGAGAACACCCTTAAGATCTAGTCTCTTAATGACATCTTATAATACAGTATTATTGACTATAATCAGGAAATTTCCCAGTTTTAATTGGCTTTCAGCCTGTAGGCAGTTTCTATTCTGCTCTGGGCTTCTAAAGTTGGGATAAAAAAAATCTCCAGTGTTCCCAGAAGGCAGAGTAGGGACAACCATGGCAATGAGATAGGGCAGAAATCCTGGAAAGGAAGAGAACCAAGGAGGGGAAGGCCCACATTTAAATTTCCCAAATATCTGTTTGACTCCTGAACCACATTTGCATGGCAAGAACTGGAGGCAGGCCAGCTAAGGGTAAAAGAACTGAACAGAGATTCCTCTTGCATGGGAGAAGCTTGCAGTTTGAGTTCAGCTAAGTTAACTGCACTAAATACAGGAACGGGGAAAGTAACATCTTTGGGGGAATGTAACAACTCAATTTCTACTGCGTATCATTATTATGTCTAGAAAGCAGAAAAATGGGATAAGGCCTATAGTCAAGAAAAAAAGAAGAAATAGAAAAAAAACTTAAGCTAGTTACAGAGCACCCCAGTGATGGAGTTAGCAGGAAATGATTATAAAGCATCTATTTTAATTATAGTGAAAGATGTAAAGGAAGATATGATTGCAATGAATGAAAAGATATAGAGTATTAGAAGCTTTGGTATAAGAAGAACAAAATGGGAATTCTAGAATAGAAAAATAAGTCCTCTGAAACAGAATTCACTGTGTGGCCTTAACAACAGCAGATTAGAGATAACACAGAAAGAGCTGATACACTTGGAAATAGATCAGTAGAAATAAAATAGATCAGTGACTTTCTTACAGTTTTGATGGTGACCCAAAATAAAAAGTAAAAGCTTCGTTGACTTTGCATGCACAGGCACATGCATACATGTGTAACTGAAATTGTGTTGTCCATGATTAATTCTAATACTTACTGTTCTGTTTCATTTTTTTTTCTTAAAAGAAAAAGCTGGTCACCAATCACTAAGTTGATCTCACCACCCACAAATGGGCTGGGAACTGTAGTTTCAGAATGCCTAGAATAAACTTTACAGACTGCAACACTCCCGATCATGTATTAAGGTGGAAGTCTTTGGCCAAGTGGGATCCCATGGTGGTAGCTGATTTACCTGTTTGCTTTCTTGGAAGACAGGTCAGTGTTGAGGATTGAGTCCTGTACCCAGAAGAATGCGTGTCCTGTCCCCAATCCAGTTTAGTAGGAAGTCCTCCTGTTCTTTTTTTTTAATTAATTAATTACTTTTTAAAGATTTTATTTACTTATTTGACAGAGATCACAAGCAGGCAGAGAGGCAGGCAGAGGGAGAGGGGGAAACAGGCTCCCCGCTGAGCAGAGAGCCTGATGCGGGCTCGATCCCAGGACCCTGAGATCATGACCTGAGCCGAAGGCAGAGGCTTAACCCACTGAGCCACCCCGGCGCCCTGGAAGTCCTGTTTTAATCCAGTTTTTAGGGGAAGCAGGCCTGGAGTGGATGAAGTTATAGTCCAGCCAAGTAGTCCTGAAAAGTGCTGAATTCTTTGCCTGAACATCTGGAGATCGTGACAGGCTTTGAGCTCTCTGAATGGGATCAGTGATATCTTAAGTCCTTTTCTGCTAAGGGAGGAACTGGTGGCTATTAGGAGATTCACTTCCAAAGTGCCACACTATGAGCTCACACTGGAACAGCACTGTATAGTAGTTGCATAGTGCTGTAGAAGGAAGGTGGGAAAGAAGTTTTTCTATGATGCTGTTTCAAAGGGGGAGAGGCTCTTGGCTTAATTAGGCTTGATTTTTTTTTTTAATTTGTTTTTAATTTTTTTAAATTTTTTATTTTATTTTATTTTTTTTAAAGATTTTATTTATTCATTTGACACAGAGAGAGGGATTACAAGTAGGCAGAGAGGCAGGCAGAGACAGAGGAGAGAGGAGGAAGCAGGCTCCCTGCCGAGCAGAGAGCCCGATGTGGGCCTTGATCCCAGGACCCTGGGATCATGACCTGAGCTGAAGGCAGCGGCTTTAACCCACTGAGCCACCCAGGCACCCAATTAGGCTTGATTGATCAGTTCACCAGACTGGACACTGTGTATCCTTTTTTTAAAAAATTTATTTATTTTATTTTATTTACTTGACAGAGACAGTGAGAGAGCATAAGCAGGGGGAGTGGGAGAGGGAGAAGCAGGCTTCCCATTGAGCAGGGAGCCCGATGCAGGGCTTGATCCCAGGACCCAGGGATCATGACCCAAGCTGGAGGCAGAGGCTTAACAACTGAGCCACCCAGGTGCCCCAGACACTGTGTATCTTAAGACAGGTTGAAGAAATGATCAGTAGGATAGTAGTTCTTTACATTTTAGCTTGAGAATTTTTTCTTTTTCTTTCTCGTCTATATATTTGAGAGACAGAAAGAGAAAGCATGCACGCGTGGGGACGGGCAGGAGCAGAGGGAGAGGGAGAAACCCAGGCTGACTCCGAGCCGAGGGCAGGGCCCAGTCCCTCGACCCCAGGATCACAACCTGAGCTGAAACCGAGAGTCAGACGCTCAACCAACTGAGCCACCCAGGCACCCTGAGAGTTTTGTTTTCCAAATAAAAGCTCAGTGTGCACAATGAGCTAACACTGAGAGCTCTATGAAGCAGCATCCTCTTACAGTTTAAGACTTGTGGAGCAGGGACTTATTCTGGTGATAGTTACTGGACTATTCAGATATCCAGAGATCTGGGCTCTGGAAGGAGTAAGACCGAGTCCCTGCCATAAGGTACTCCTGAAGTAGGTATACGTGTCCTTTTTCAGTCCCTGAAGGCAAAATTAAGATGAATGGGTGAAATCTTAGGGAAGAGCATGTTTTGCTTCAGTATGTAAAGAAAAATGTTTCACAGAGCCATTTGGCCATGTGGTAGGTTGCCCTAGAAAGTAATTACTTTCAGATTATGAGAAATTCCCAAGCAGATGCTGAATGGCCATCTTTAAGGGCTGTCACAGAAGAAAGAGCTTCCTGCAATAGCTAGGTCTGGACTCTTAAGTTCTTTTCTGTGTGGGAGTTCTGTGACCCAGAGCGGCTCTTCCCACAGTCATGAACTCTCTGCCAAGCCTTCAACTTTCAGCTGCACACTGACCCACCAGATGTCCTCTTTGCCAGGTATTGGCTCCAGTGATGCAAATAATACGTATTGTTCTTTGACATCACCCAACTTCCTTGTACCCACAGAGCCACAGATGCATAGTAGTGTTGATTTATAATCACTCCGAGATGGTAAATAACCATTAGCACAGCTGTGTGTAGTTTAATTACCCCTTGTAACCCCCTGCGTTTAGTGCAGCCAGTTCCTGTTTTCCTTTCCCAAGACGACCCATCTGTGAAGGGTTTAGAGATGCTGGTGAACCTGTAGTGTGGTTCTTGTTCTGAGAGTCTGAAGACGCAGCAGGAAGCTATTGAATGAGTGCTGTGGTTCCTGTGTACACCCTCCTTGATGAAGCGTGCAGGGCCGCCTCTTCCGGGTTTCGCGCTCTGTGGTCGGCACTAAGAGACATGCTTAGAGGCTTGTTGCTGACCTCTGTTCACTCAGAAAGGAGAGGATTTATTTTTTTGGTTGTGTGTTGAAATTATAATCATCAACAAGTGCAGCTATTAAGCAGACATGTGAGCCTCGTACGTGAGTCCCTTCACTTACCTGGGCTGTTACCCTCACCTGTGAGAAGGTTGGGCCTGCTATTTCCCTGAGACCTGGTCTCAGCCACGGTTCACATTGGCAGCCACAGATGGCAAAGGGGGAGACTCATGGAGCCAGACAGTTGGTGAATTGATCTTCTAAAAATGTCAGGCTCTCTTTTGCTGCTGACTGTAAGTCATGGCAGAGGCCAGCCAAACACAGCCTAACAAGGTCTTTGTTTTAAGAGTTGTCTCTGGATTTGTCTCATTACAGCAATGTTGTGGAGAAGTGTGTCACTCATGCCTCCCGTACGGAGCGTGCTGTGCTTATCGATGAGGTATGCAGCATGAATGACGGTCCCCACAGTGCCTTATACACCATGATGAAGGACCAGTATGCCAACTACGTGGTCCAGAAGATGATCGATGTGGCAGAGCCAGCCCAGCGGAAGATCGTCATGCATAAGGTAGGCCAGGTTGGACACTACACTCAGAAAGTGTGCAAGGCCTGAGGTTCTTGACCTTCCTGAAATGCAAATGGAGGTAGACAGACAGCTTGCTGTTTTGGGGGAGTTTGTGCTGTGTTCCTGTTTCCTTTTATCTAGAGTGGCCACTGTCTTCATGTTTCAGTAGCTCACTGGTGTGAAAGAGTCTTAAACTCCCATCTTTGTGAGGAATTTCCCTCTGTGATCCTCAGGGCATGGTTTTCTGCTCCTCTGCTCCTAGGAGACCAGCTTCTCAGTCCAACAGATCAGCCTGCTTTCCTTATTTCCTTTTCTCTCATTCATTCCACCACCTTGCACTGAGAGTTTCTGCCCAGTGCCGGCCCGGTGCCCGCGCTGTGCCAGGCACCAGCACGGACATGACGAAGATTGGTCCCCGCCCACAGAGCACTGTGTGGGGAAGAGCCATGGAAAGCGCTGGTGAGCCTGTGAGTGCGCGTGCTCGAGGCTTCATGGGAGGCTCTGCGGGAGGGGAAGTCCAGGCTGAGGAGGAGTGAGGAGAAAAGGGACAGAAATCTGAACTGTTAGGTGCTGAAGCCGCCCATGGCTTCTGGACCAGTCTCAGAGCTGGTCCAGCCAGCCCCACGCAGCCCCCCTGGGCTGGGGAAGCAGGACACGCCCACGGGCGGGCATGCTACGGCTGTGTCTGTGCTAGGCGGCGCCGCGAGCCCCAGCTGCTTCTGCCCTGAACCCTCAGCCTTTGGGCTCTGGACTCACTCTGCCCTTCTCAGGGGAGGTGTTGGCCACGGTCTGGCGATGACGAGCCACTTGCCCTCGCTGAGAACAAAGTTCGGTAATGAGAATCTTTGTTATGGACTCAAGTTCTGAGCCAGACGGGGCCCCCACTGCCTCCATTTCAAAACACAGCACGACACAGCCCAGCAGCGCAATGGTGTTGGCCATGGCAGTTGAAGGCTGGGGGAGTCCAGAGTCCTTGCAGCTGTGAGTTTCATAGATGCGCGTGTCAAGATGCTGGGGAAGGCAGAGGCCATGTTGGAGCCCCATAGAAGTTTTAAGGCTGTCTATTCATTGAGTCCTGCATTTGATAAGTGCGTCCTCAGCGTGAGCCGTCCTTTCCGCAGGGCTCCGGTACCTGTGAGTACGACAGTGACCTGTATGGGTAGCTGCAGTTGTGCTGGGAGATGCAGGGCAGGGCCATGCGGGAGTGTGCCAGGCTCTTTTCAATAGTGTGGGGGTACAGAGAAGCCTCCCCCAGAGAGTGTCTCTGAATAAAGCCCTGGACCCTTCAGGCAGAGGGAATGTGGAGCATGAAGGCTTAGGAGCAGGAGACAAGACCATGTATCTGAAGAAGTCAAGCATGGTCAGTAGGGCACACCTGTGGGGCCCGGTCACATTTACGTCTCATGTGATTGTCCTGGCTGATGAATAACCTAGAGGAGGGCCGGCAGCCTGAGAGGAGGCAGTGAGGAGGCCGGATGGGTGGCTTTCAAGCCAAGAGGTGGGTGGTGGCTTTGGGACTGAAGACAAATGGACAGAACGGGGCTTGGCAGCTGGCTGATGGAGGGAGTTGAAAGAGGAAGAAGAGTCCCACAGATCCAAATAGCTGAGTTTTCCAGCTTTCACGGCTGGGCAGCGTCCTTTTCAGCAAGAGGAGACAGGGGAGCAGGTTGATTCCTTTCCACCTCCCACCAAATCAAGTAAAAAGTGGAGTTCAACATTAGTGCACGTGTGTGTGCATGAGCGTCATTAGCTTCTTGTCTGGGAAAGGGGAAGGATCAAAGTTCAGTGGCTGGACTTAGCAGTCACCAGTCCCGGGGACAGAGAGGTGAAAAGAAATAATGTGAATGTCGTTAATGTTTCTAAAAGGAGAGCCACCAAAAAGTCAGGGGGTCCTGAACCTCACGTTCTAATGCCAGAGACACCAGTAATGTCTGTCGTCCTCACTACCCCCCAAATAAAAGTGGAGCATTATCGCACGTTCTTTTCATAGAGCTGTTGAGGCGAGTGCTCTGGGCTCCCCAGCTCACAATTGGACCCCGTGCTGTTAATGGTCCCCCCCACGGGCTGGTAGGTGAGAACGTGGTAGCTGCTGTGGGCCTGTGTCCTGTGGCGCAGCAGTGGTTTCTAGAGCTACTCGGGACTTCCTTGCTTCGAGGACCTGGCCACCTGGACAAAAATAGTGGCTTGCGTGGAGCTCAACGTAGAGAGCACACCTGCCCTGGTGTAGGGATCCAGTGTGTTTGAGTGTGCAAGTGCGCGTCCTGGGGGGGTGGGGAGCAGGCTGGTCCGCACGGTCCTTCACTGTTCGGGGAACCGTGGGTGGCATGCTCCCGGCAGAGGAAGGGTGGCTCCAGTGAGGAGGCCCCTCTCGTGTCTGGGGTGTCCGATGGGGACCCACCCAGGGGCTGGAGAACAAAAGAACGTGAGCCGAACCTGGGTGCAAGGGGGGAGGGGCACACGAGTCCCTGCTGTGGGACCCAGCGCCTGGGCCCGTGTAGCCGGCCGGCCTTGGACTAGCCGCTGT
This sequence comes from Ailurus styani, assembly GCA_002007465.1. Classification (NCBI taxonomy): domain Eukaryota; kingdom Metazoa; phylum Chordata; class Mammalia; order Carnivora; family Ailuridae; genus Ailurus; species Ailurus styani. The sequence continues at coordinate 4,497,830 of LNAC01000035.1, read as the reverse complement.
GCCTCTGGGGTGCATCCGTAGAATGGGGGGGAGCACGCCTGCCACCCGGGGCTTCAGTGCACGGCACCTGCCCACACTAGCCATTTTACTGTTGTCAGTTGTTTTCTGGGGTCCTCTGTCAACTGGAGCACGGGGTCATGTGGTGCCCAGGAAGAACCCCACACCACCCCACTGCCGAGGGGAGCCGAGGTGCCTCAAGGGGGGCCAGTGAGGCTGAAAGTACGCCCCAGAGGCTGCCGTGCGGCGGCGGCGTGGCTGTCCGTGACGACGCGAGCACTCCGCTGACCGACATGGAAGTGGTCTGTGGCCAGCTGCCTCCGGAGCCCTCGTGTCCCCGCTCAGAGTCGGGGCTCCTGCCTCCCGCGCTCAGCTCGCTCCCTGTGGGTGTCGAGCGGCGGGCCGTTGACCAAATTGGGGGGAAGGTGTCAGCTGGCGGGCTCGCAGGCTCGTGTGGACGCTTCGGTGCCTGGCAGCCCGCAGCCGCCTTGTGGGCCAGACTAAAGTGCACTGTGCTTCCTCCCCAGATCCGGCCCCACATCGCCACTCTGCGCAAGTACACCTACGGCAAGCACATTTTGGCCAAGCTGGAGAAGTACTACATGAAGAATGGCGTTGACTTAGGGCCCATCTGCGGCCCCCCTAATGGTATTATCTGAGGCAGTCGCCCTGTCCCCTCATTCCCACTGACCTCACTGGCCCACTGGCGAATCCAACCAGCAACCAGAAATGTTCTAGTAGAGAAGCTGAAATGGGTAAATGGTTGCTCCAGGATCACCCGCTCCTCCAAAAAAAGGAATCAAATCCACAAGTGGAAAAGCCTTTGTAAATTTGTTTAATTTTATTACGCATAACATGTACTAATTATTTTTTTTAATTGACTAATTGCCCTGTTGTTTTACTGGTGTATAGGATACTTGTACATAGGTAACCAATGTACATGGGAGGCCACATATTTTGTTCAATGTTGTATCTATATTACACGTGTGGAAACTTTCAGGGTGGTTGGTTTAACAAAAAAAGTTAAAAAAAAAAAAAAAAGAAAGTTTTTAACCCATTTTGCCTTGCCGGCAAGTTTTGCAAATAGCTCTTCCCCACCTCCTCATTTTAGTAAAAAACAAAAACAAACAAAAAAACCTGAGAAATTTGAATTTTGTTAAATGACCCCAAACTGGCATTTAACACTGTTTATAAAACATATATATATATACATATATATATATATAATGAAAATTGTTTTAGAGTTGCTAAAGCTTCGGTTTATGACATTAAGTTTATGAAACTTCAAAAAATTGCCTTTTTTGGAGACTATTATGCTCAAGAAGATGTGTAGTCTGTTTTGTGAGGAGGAGATATGAGCTCCTAGGATGTCTTTCAAGGCCGGGCGGGTATATTTGTTTACTGCCTACTGGATTTTTTTCTGTTAACATTGAAAGGCAAAATCTGATTATTTAGCATGAGAAAAAAAAATCCAACTCTGCTTTTGGTCTTGCTTCTATAAATATATAGTGTATACTTGGTGTAGACTTTGCATATATACAAATTTGTAGTATTTTCTTGTTTTGATGTCTAATCTGTATCTATAATGTACCCTAGTAGTCGAACATACTTTGGATTGTACAATTGTACATTTGTATACCTGTAATGTAAATGTGGAGAAGTTTGAATCAACATAAACACGTTTTTTGGTAAGAAAAGAGAATTAGCCAGCCCTGTGCATTCAGTGTATATTCACACCTTTTATGGTCGTAGCATATAGTGTTGTATATTGTAAATTGTAATTTCAACCAGAAGTAAATTTTTTTTTCTTTTGAAGGAATAAATGTTCTTTATACAGCCTAGTTAAATGTTTAAAAAGGAAAAAATAGCTTGGTTTTATTTGTCACCTAGTCCCACAGTAGCAAGATCCTTTCTAAATGTTATTCAAGATGATTCAGTTCACACTAGTGTTTTTTTTATCCTAAAAAAGTAATGTTTTGCTTATTTTGTGACAGTCATAAGGACGTGCAAAGTTCAGCCCCGCCCTAGCTTTCCTTACAATCAGAGCCCCTCTCACCTTGTAAAGTGTGAATTGCCCTTCCTTTTTGTACAGAAGATGAACTGTATTTTGCATTTTGTCTACTTGTAAGTGAATGTAACATACTGTCAATTTTCCTTGTTTGAATATAGAATTGTAACACTACACGGTGTACATTTCCAGAGCCTTGTGTATATTTCCAATGAACTTTTTTGCAAGCACACTTGTAACCATATGTGTATAATTAACAAACCTGTGTATGCTTATGCCTGGGCAACTATTTTTTGTAACTCTTGTGTAGATTGTCTCTAAACAATGTGTGATCTTTATTTTGAAAAATACAGAACTTTGGAATCTGAGTTTGGGCTTCTATGTTAACTCCTCCTCTCCCCCTTAACATCTCAGGACGGCCCTTTCCTTCTTTGTGCCCTTTTCCCTGCTTGTTTGATTTCTGTTCGCAGAGGGGTGGGAGTGGGATTGGAATATGGCTGGGGTGGCAGACTCTGGTTGCTCTCAAATCCATCTTGACCCAAAGATGTTGGCTTTAGCCTGCTTAGTGCTTTCAAAAGCAAGACTGTTAGTCCAGATTTCCAACTCCTATTGAAAAATCAGAGCATCTGCCTCCCTGGGCTTGGGGGGTGCCCATCAGTCACAGGGAGCATCCTCCAAAAGCCAGTGCCCTGTGGTGGGACCCAGTTGGATGCTCTTCATTTGCTCTTTGGGCCTTTGCAGCCTTGTGAGCCTAGGGTCTAGATTCGAATCCAGTCAATTACGGATGTCTCCCAGCTCCATCACGTGCTGGGGCACCTCATTTTCTGAGGCAGGCGGCCACTAAGGCATCTCAGACGGCCATCCAGTCTGTCTCAGTCTCCCCTCCCGAGGTCCCCTTCCCTTTCCTGTTCGGGCTGCTGCTGCCCTCATCCCACTCAGCCATGTTCACACAGGGAACCCAGGAGCCTAGCTTGCTCATCTTGCTCAACACCCTCAGACTTGAGACCCCTTCCAGTTTTTTAGTATGGGAGGCTCTGGCTCATGGAGGTGGGCCTGCCACGCATGTCTGGGAATGCTCATGCTTTCGCGGCCTTTGGCGCACGAAGACCGGTCGGTGTTGGCAGCTTCAGGATAGGCTCAGCCACAGGGAGGCCAGGCGGGAGCCCGCACTACTTCATGTCTGCAAGTGGAGCCCCAGGCCGCTCGCAGAAAGAGCTTTGCCCGATCTCCTCAAGGTAAGGGACTGTCAGCGGGCTCTGCGGTCCCGGGAAGAAAGGGAGGGAAAGGAAGCTGAGCTGAGGCAGGTTTCGAGTCCAGGACCTGACTGTGCGTCAGTAGCTGAAATCCAGCCCTTCCCGAGGCTTCTCTCCCTGATAGTCCTCGTGGGCCCACCAGAGACCGCACGCTAGAGGGCCATCGCCCTCTGTCACTGCCCGTGCGACTCTGTCATCGGGTCCTTCCCCTCACTGTGCCTGGGGGTGTTACTTCATCTCAAACCAAATTCCTCCCCGGCAACTGAAGGCGCTAACACGTACTCGAGCCGTGGTCTCACTTCTGGCCTTGCGAAGTCGTGCAGGGTTGACCGGACCCTCGCCGAGGCAGTGTGTGCAAAGCAGGCCAAGCGGGAGGCTGGGAGTTCTCTCCTGTTTGCTCACCCACCCTCTTCCTGACCTGCAGTGAGCAGCACGACCTGTCGGAGCCCCCGTCTCCCTCCTCTTTGAGACCAGGGAACCGCTGGGGCTGCGTGAGCTGAACAGCCGATCGACGCATGTCCAGGCCTGCCAGGCACCCGGCATCTGCTCACCTGCTGGGTGTCTTCCCACCTCGGCCCCGTATGTCCGCACTCGGCGCTCCACTCTCCCTTTTACTCGTAGCATTTCGCGAGATGTTTTATTTTGGTGTTTCGTAGCGGTAGCAAGCAAAGCAAGTAGGCGGGCGATGTGATGACCACCCCCCGCCCCGCCACCTCTTGTTCAAGCCTGGGGACGTGTTTCAGTCAGACGAACATGGGGCTCAGTCCCTCTTATCCCGTGTCATCTCTTGAGGTCGAGTTTCCTTCTGTGCAAAATGAGGGAAGTCATAGAAGCTGTGTAGCAAAGGCTGGTTGCGAGGAGTACGTGAGATCATGTAGTTGAGCGTCGTGAGCAGTGGGTTTTGGTGAAACCGACAATCCTTGTCCGTCATGTACAAGGTCACTTGCTGTGAACCAGCTGTCAGGTCCTCACCGCGGTCCTCTGAGGACTGGGGTTGCCCCACCTCAGGGGAACAGGTCTGGGATCCGAGGCAAGTCTTTTGGGGGCCTGAGCCTAGTTCCCTTGGTGCATCATGCAGGGGGTGGGCCCGGGGCGGACCCCTCCCTCTGCAGGATGGAGTTTCTTTGCTTCTCCTTCCTTTTTTTTAGAATTTAAAAACTAACATTTATTTTAGAAAGAATAAAGAGAACTGACATTTACTAATTCTTCCAACTAGCAAATCTTTTATAGATACATCCTACCTAAGTCAAAGCCTCAGGGAAGGAAAATGTTCTGTTTCTCCAGAACACGGTGACTAAAATATTTTTAATTTTATTTGTAATTATTTTTTTAAAAGATTTTATTTATTTATTTGACAGAGAGAGAGAGATCACAAGTAGGCAGAGAGGCAGGCAGAGGGAGAGGGGGAAGCAGGCTCCCCGCTGAGCAGAGAGCCCGATGCGGGGCTCGATCCCAGGACCCTGAGATCATGACCTGAGCTGAAGGCAGAGGCTTTTAACCCACTGAGTCACTCAGGCGCCCTATTTGTAATTATTTCTAAGGTGCACAAAGATACTGAAAGCAATATAACGTATATTATGTACTCATCTCATAATCTGTATCCACCCTGAACAAATGTTAATATTTTCCACCTCCTTGTTGGGTAACTTCCGATCCGCCTGCAAGGCCCTCGCCGCCCTTTCCCACCATGTGGGATTATCCAAGGCCCACCTTACTTTCCTTCAGGGCCACTTTCTTCATGGACTCCTCCCAATTGCCTCAGCTCTCTGTGCTCTTTATGTGTTCCTTAATTCCTGCAAAATGGACGGACTGCATGCCGCTGGCAAATGCCACAGTTCATATTCATCTGTAAAACGGGCATAAGGGTACCCCACTTCCTAAGGTAGCTGTGAGGACTAAATGCATTAAAATGTGTAAAGCATCTACAGCAGTGCTGGATAAGTACTATCTATAAAAGTCAATGGTATCATTTTAGTGTCTTAAATTCTTAAAAATTTTTTTATTATTAACATACAATGTATTATTTGTCTCAGGTACAGGTCTGTGATTCATCAGTCTTACACAATACACAGTGCTCACTGCAACACATACCCACCCCAGTGCCCGTCACCGAGCCGCCCCATCCCCCTCCCCCCCTCCCCTCCAGCAACCCTCAGTTTGTTTCTATAGTTAAGAGTNTGAGATTAAGAGTCTCTTACGGTTTGTCTCCCTCCCTGGTTTCGTCTTGTTTCATTTTTCCCTCCCTTCTCCTATGATCCTCTGCCTTGTTTCTCAAATTCCACGTATCAGTGAGATCATATGATAATTGTCTTCCTCTGATTGACTTATTTCAATTAGCATAATACCCTCTAGTTCCATCCACGTCGTTGCAAATGGCAAGGTTTCATCTTTTTGATGGCTGCATAGTATTCCATTGTGTGTGTGTGTGTGTGTGTGTGTGTGTGTGTGTGTGTGTGTGTGTGTACCACATCTTCTTTATCCATTCATCTGTCGATGGACATCTAGGCTTTTTCCATAGTTTGGCTATTGTGGACTTTGCTGCTATAAACATTGCGGTGCACGTGCCCCTTTGGATCACTACATTTGTATCTTTGGGGTAAATACCCAGTAGAGCAATTACTGGGTCATAGGGTAGCTCTATTTTCAACTTTTTGAGGAACCTCCATACTGTTTTCTAAAGTGGCTGCACCAGCTTGCATTCCCACCAACAGTGTAGGAGGGTTCCCCTTTCTCTGCATCCTTGCCAACATCTGTCGTTTCCTGACTAATTTTAGCCATTCTGACTGGTGTGAGGTGGTATCTCACTGTGGTTTTGATTTGTATTTCCCCGATACCGAGTGATGTTGAGCACTTTCTCATGTGTCCGTTGGCCATTTGGATGTCTTCTTTGGAGAAATGTCTGTTCATGTCTTCTGCCCATTTCTTGATTGGATTATTTGTTCTTTGGGTGTTGGGTTTCATAAATTCTTTATAGAGTTTGGATACTAGCCCTTTATCTGATATGTCACTTGCAAATATCTTCTCCCATTCTGTCAGTTTTCTTTTGGTTTTGTTGACTGTTTCCTTTGCTGTGGAAAAGCTTTGTATCTTAATCAGGTCCCAATAGTTCATTTTTGCCCTTGCTTCCTTTGCCTCTGGTGATGTGTCCAGGAAGAAGTTGCAGCGGCCGAGGTCAAAGAGTTTGCTGCTTGTGTCCTCAAGGATTTTGATGGATTCCTGTCTCACACTGAGGTCTTTCATCCATTTTGAGTCTATTTTTGTGTACAATATAAGGAAATGGTCCAGTTTCATTCTTCTGCATGTAGCCGTCCAATTTTCCCAACACCATTTGTTGAAGAGACTGTCTTTTTTCCACTGGTCAAGATTAGTTGACCATAGAGTTGAGGGTCCATTTTTGGGTTCTCTATTCTGTTCCATCGATCTGTCTGTCTGTTTTTGTGCCAGTACCATACTGTCTTGGTGATGACAGCTTTGTAATAGAGCTTGAAGTCTGGATTTGTAATGCCACCAGCTTTGGTTTTCTTTTTCAACATTCCTCTAGCTATTCGGGATCTTTTCTGGTTCCATACAAGTTTTAGGACTATTTTTTTCCATTTTTCTGTATGATAGGGACTGCACTGAATGTGTAGATTGCTCTAGGTAGCATAGACATTTTAATAATACTTGCTCCTTCAATCCATGAGCATGGAATGTTTTTCCATTTCTTTGTGTCTTCCTCAATTTCTTTCATGAGTATTCTATAGTTTTCGGAGTACAGCAGGATTTAGTTTCTATCCTGGGCTCCTGTTCACCTCCGCATTTGGCCGCCCACCAGTTCTGTTCCAGGATGGGATATCCCGCGCTGCCACCAGCTAGATAGATGCGTTCTTGGGTTTCTCTTCCAGAGTCCCTTCAACACCGTTTATAAATGGTCTATTAGTGGTTGCAGTGCTTTACAGTTTACAGAGCACATCCATATTTGTGATTCCTTCATGCTCATGAGAGCCTTGGGGGGGGGGGAGGGTGGGTACACGTTATCAGCCCATTGTACAGATGAAGAGTTTGAGATCCCAGCCATACAACAAATGAATCAGTAACCAGGTTAGGATTTGATCTGAAGTTTTCCGAGCCCAAGTCCAGGGCTCTCTATCCATGCCGTCTTGCTCTTGCCACCTTCCGTTAGCCACCTTCAGCTAGCCCCAGGAATAGCTGTCTTCTGTCTTTCCTTGGCTCAGAGTCGGGTTTCAGAAACGTGAGGCGCTGGAGAAGGAAGCATCTTGGTGGGTGGGGGCGGGGGGAGCGGGGGCGGCGAGGGAAGCTGGGGACTTCATGTAGTTACCAGCTTTCGCCACACGAGGGTGCTGCTGCCTAAAGAAAGCATTATAGAGGCTAAAGGGCTCCCAGCTCCAAGGTCAGGGCAGCGGTGGGTTTCCCCTGGCCTGAGGGGCTCAGGAGTGGAGTCTCACCCAGACACCAGACTTCTAGCAACTGCCCTAAGATCGAGCTTCCCTTCTTCTTCCCCTCTGTCCCCAGCTTCTCCTGGGTATAGGGCTAGTCCCTCACTCTGGCTTGGGGGTGCTGGGTATGGTCACGCGAATCCGGCTCACAGGCCCCAGTGTTGCCTTTGACTCACTGGGTTACCTCTGCCACATCAACATCACTGACAACTATCACTGGTCTGGTCACCCAGCCCTGCCACCCTCATGGGGATGGCGTGAGATCAGGTGGGTGGGGTTGAGGAGGTCACCATATCTCTGTTAATATGACCAGAGGCCCTGGTGCCACTTTATGGGGCCACATCCCTGGCTTCTGCTCCAAACTTTCAACAACTAAAACCTCTAGGTCTTTTATGATCCCAGCTCTACTGGCCCTGTGCGACCTCTGTGAATCTTATTCCTCCCTTTGGACACTTGGCCCAGGGCTGGGCCCATAGTAAGCCATAAACAGGAGTTGTTAATTATCATTGCCTCCAGTTTTCCCTGCCAGGTTGGGGCCCTTGGAATCTTCACTGGAGTGACTATTCAATAGTCACTTCCCAATTGGGACATTCTCAAGCACGAAGGCAGAAGCACCGAGTTATCTCCGCTCCACAGGCCGCGGGCGATGGGGCCCTGCTCCTGGTGTCCTCCGCAGGGACATGAGGGGACACTGTGGAGAGGTGGGGTGTGACTTCCAGGCCAGGTCACACAGCCAGCACTCTCTCCAGGACTGCTTGCTCCCTGTCTGGGACACTCGACGGGGAGGTCCCCATGGTGAGGAACGGGGGAGTCACACCTGCCACCTTGCAGGCAGAGCCTCCAGCCCCCACGCAGCCTTCCAGGACTGCGGGCTCGTGAGAGAGCCCACGGCAGCTGCTCCGGGCGAGCCCCCGGTTTGTCACACAGCAATAGGTAACAGCCCCTGAGACTGGTGTAGCCTAGGACGGTCCCCGGCAAATCAGAGGGCCCGTCTCTCATTTCTCCCAGGAGCCACCCACTGTCCCAGTCTGTGCTGGCCTCCGAGAGCCAGCTCCTGGCCCTGCTCTCTCCCCAGGACTTCAGGAAACTTCCATGGAGCTCCGCAGAGGCCAGGGTGCAGACGGGTCTTCGGGTGGGGCTGGACCGGGGATTCTCAGGAAGCCCCGGCTGGCTCAGCCTCTGTCTCTCAGGCCCAGCCGAGGGTCCCCCTCAGGCCTGGGGCACCCCACGCAGGGAGTGGCGGGCAAACAGTGGCCAATTGAGTGGTGACTGTGGTCTGTCCCTGAGGGGCGCTGCCCTGCCTTACCCCGCTCACCTCCCTCAAACCCTGGAGCGGGACAGTCACTCACTCTCACTTCCATGGCAGGAACGTGGCCCCGATGTCACCGGGCAGGGGGTGGCAGACCTGGGATTCGACCCCAGATTCCCCCGGGGTTCCCCCTCCGAGCCCAGGCTGCTGAGTCCCTCCCTGCTCCTGCCCTCTGCCGGCCCCGTCCCAGGGCCCCCTGCAGGTGCTGGGCATGCAGTTTGGGTCCCGGGACCTGATCCCTGTAAGGCGAGGAGCCTGAGGGGCCCAGGGCGAGGGGCCCCGCCGGCGGTGAGGGACGAGCAGGGACCGTGCCAGCGAGTGTGGCTGCTTGTGCGCTGCCCGCGCGGGCCTGGGAGGCCAGCTCTCAGCTCCCGGTCTGGGCCTGCCCAGCCCCAGCAGGGGCTCCAGAACCCCAGGCTGAGGTTTGGAAGGAGCCTCCACGAACCTCAAAACACTCCAAGAAGCACCAGACACGCCGACTACCTCAATGACGGCGGTGTTTGCCCAGGTCCCAGGGCCGCGGGCAGCAGGGGGGTCTCCTTGCCCCCCCCCGCCCTCCTTCTCGTGCCCCCCTCCTGCTCCAGGTCACTCCCCTGAGCCCCCTTCCTTGGCCGTCACCCGTCTGGGCGGCTCCAGCCCCAGGATGAGGTGAGAAAGAAAAAATATTTTTAGAGAGGCCTTTTTTTCTTCTTCCAGGAAAATGACTCCAAATGTGCAATTTGTTCCCAGGAACGGGGGTGTGCTAGTGGGATGGCTTCTGGAACGGCAGTGCCCGCCTCCCTTCCCGCCCCTCCTGCTCTCTCCCTCCCCTTCCTCCACAGCCCTGCAGCCCCGTCTTCTCCCTCCCCTTGCTGGGAAGACCCCCCTCTGGGCCTGTCCCGGCCCCGCTGTAGCCATTTCCGAGCCCCGTGACCTTGGCCTGGCAGGAGTGGGCCACCCCATGGAAGGAAGGGCTTGAATGAAGACCTTGGTTGTGGGGTAGGTCTTCCCCCTTGAGAATTTGCAAATAGGAGGAAGGAGTGGGTGAGCGAAAGCCCCCAGGGCAGGGAAGGAAGCAGCCCGGGGTTCTGCCATAGACTGACTCTGTCACTCCAGGCCAGTCACTTCCTCGTTATGGGCCTCAGTTTTCTCATTCATAAAATGGGCAGATGAAGGGGGTGCAGTAGGGAGAGAGACACCAGCCCCCCACCCCGTCCCAGTGCTCTGTTCTTTCTAGGTTACACCGAATAACCCCCGAGATTGTTCTTGGCCTCATCCACACACCCCTGCAGCTGGAGCTCATGGCCTCAGAGATCATCTTCCGAGGCAGGGGTCCGCCTCAGTGTGACCTGCCTGCCATGGAACAGGGGAGATGCCACTGCCACCACCACTGTGAAGCCTTCCTAGATTGCTTCCGTGGCAACCACCCCCTCAGAGTGGGTGTTAACTCCTCCTCTCCCAGTGCCCTGCTCACTCACAAAAATGCAGAGGCAACGTTGTTGTCAACTTCAGGAAGCTGAAGCTTCAGGGCCCCTTGTCCGCATGGCCGCCTTCCAAAGCCTTGTTCCTAGTTTTGTATTTGTGATGCCCTCAAATTGTGTGAGCTTTGAGCCCACAGAGCCGGGAGCCACCCCTGTCCTTGTCCCTTCCCCCCGCCCCAACCAGGTGGCCTGGCGCCTGGGCCAGACCTGGCCAGACAGGAGTTTCTGGTCAGGGTCTCTGGGCCTCCCCTTGCCTGCAAGACCAGTCCGGTCCCTCAAACAGTCTGCCTCACTCCTCCCCTCTCCCCTACACCTGCCCTGAGGCGCCTCCACGGAGCCCTCTGGACTCCACAGTTTGTGAACCCCCGGCTCACAGACTTAGCAGAGGCCTGGGTTCAAATCCTGCCCCCGCCCTGGCAGCCCTGTGCCAGGGGCCGTCACCCCGCCCTCATCCTGGAAGGTCTTGCTTAGCACACACGTGGCGCTCAGGGCAAGCTCACAGCATGGCCTGCCCCTCACACAGCCAGGTCCCTTGGATGGGCGGGCCCCCCCCAGATGAAGGCCCCCGTGGCCGGAGGTCAAGCCATCTGCTGCTCGCGCTGGCCCCTTCCCACCCCCGAGGACTCCCGCAGAAGCTGACGCTCACCCCTGTGGGCCTTGTACTTGGCGGGGGTGGCCGTCGGTGAGTCCCCCAAGCTCTTCCCAGATCCTGTTTCAGTTCCCGAATTTGGGGGTCACTCACCTCGGGACTGCCATCACTCAGACTTCCTCAGCAGCAGGTCCCCGGGCCCGGCCTCCATCCTGAACCCCAGCCGAGGCTGGAAGCTGTGGTGAGGAAGGTGGGGGTGAGGGAGCCGGGGAGGAAGGGCGGCCTGGGGGACACGGGGACGTCACCGGCATCTCAGAGCCCGTCTCCCCGAGTGTGAAACGGGGGCCACGGAAACAGCAAATGCATGCGTCTTGCTCCCCGGGGCCTGGGCTTGGCTGGAAGGGCTCCCAGGCCTTGGCTCTTCGGTCCTCACGGTGGCCGCCCCGGGAGGCAAGTATGTAGCTGTCCGCACGTCACAGGACTGTGGGGACAGGTCCGTGAGACCGTTACCGGCCGGTGCCCAGGACAGTGCCCGGCGAGCAGGGAGCCCTCCGCGGAGCCGGGCTCTCACCTTACACGGCAGCGCTGGGCGACGAAGAGCCAGCCCGTGGAGCCAAATGTCTGGCGGGCAGGCAGCGTCAGCCAACAATTAGTGAGCACCTCCTGTATGCCGGGCCTGGAGTTGCAGCTGGCAGCAGGGTGACAGGCACAGAGCTCAGAGCTGCTGGCTGAGGCTCCTAGTCCCCTGTGCTGTCTTGTTGGAGCCCAGGGTCCAGGCCGCAAGCAGAGAGCGGTCGCCCGGCTGCAGTGGGGAGGTGCGGCGCCCCTGCCAGGGGTTACCCGGGTCCGGCCTCATCCCAGTCTGTCCCCAGGATGGCTGTGTTCAGGTGGCAGTGGGAATCCCGCCCCCCGACTCTTTCATTCACCTGAAGCTTCCTGACATACCTCTGGACTTGGCCTCACAGCGTGACTGTTAAGGGTCAGGATCTCAGCTCTCATTGACCGGCTGTGTGACCTTGGGCCGGTGTCCTAGCTTCTCTGTGGGGATAAGGTCGTGCGCACTGCTCAGAGCAGCGCCGGACACATGCTCAGCTCTGCTGCAGCTCTGCGATTGAGGTCCACTGGGGACTCCTGGCTGCTCCCGCTTCCGGGGGGCCAGTAAAGCCAGGTGGGGAGCGCAAAGATGGGGTTTGTCCAGCCCTGCCCCAGGCAGTCAGCGAGGCTCCCCGGAGGTTCCCAGGGGACCAGATGCCTGGGGGGGGAGGTCACCATGGAGGGGGAAGGGAGACCCCGAGGTGCTGGGGCGGAGCTGGAATGCACAGGTAGGCACGGGGGAGGTGACTGTATGGTGCCCTGGGTGCCCGAGGGCCAGTGAAGGTGGCATCTGTGAACCCCAAGAAGAGCACCAGCAGTGGGGTGAGGAGCGGGACGAGATGCTCAGGGGTTCAGACCCATGCTCGCTTCGGCAGTAACTGGTGTCTTTGAGGAGCAGCAGGGGGCGCTCCCGGCCCGCCCAGCGCAGAGATCCTGCCTCTCCCCCACCTCCTCGGGAGGTCAGGGAAGAGGGGCTGCTGTTTCTGGAAGTCTCAGAACTGGCAGGAACCTCTGAAGACGAGCCACACTCACTGCCCACCTTGTGCATGGTGTCCTGATGGCCTCCCTGATAGCTAGTTCTCAGAGCCTTGCATACCTCCCGAAACAGCGTCCTCACTACCGCTCCAAGTAGCCATCCGTGGCCAGCTCCAGCTGTTCGTGAGCCCCCCGGCCCCTTACACCACACTGGCTTCTCACGCCCTCGCTTGCCGGCCCTCACTCTGCCCTTTGGAAGCCCTCAGAACCGGTCTGGTCCCTGGCCGGTGGCAGCCCTTCCCGGAGGTGGCCGCCCCTCTAACCAAGGTGCCTTACTTTGTAGGCATCACTCCAGCCTCGTTTACAGAACCCAGAGTACAAGGGCAGGGGAGGGCTCGTGTGGTCACGAGCTGGGGCCTCGCACCGCGCCTGACACACAGACGCACTCAGATGGTCTAGGGAGAGTGGACGAGTGAGCACACGGACCCTGCGTGGTCATTATTTCCCTCTTACAGCTGGGAAGCTGAGGCTCGGAACGGTGAAGCCTCCAGTGTCACACATCTCAGTAACTGGCAGAACTGAGATCTGCCCGACCCGGGAGGCGGCGAGCTTCACCTCCAGGCTGCGCTGTCTCAGCTGGAACCCCCTCCTCCTCTCCCAGGCCCTGTCGGCCCCTCCGGACCCATCTCCCCAAGGGTCCCATGGACCAGAACTCCAAGACTTCGGGAATATGATTCCCAGAGGCTGGGACTTGAGAATTCCTAGGGATTTTTGCACCTCAGAGTCGGAAAGTTTCCCTCCCCTCCTCTCCAGGATCTCTGCCGCGGGGCAGCTAGCCGGGTGGTCTGCACCGTTTAGGGACTGGGCTCTCTCACTGCCTCTGAGGGAACATCTTCTGGAACATCTCAGCATAAGGCTGAGCTGACATCTGTCCTCGGGACCTCTTCACCAGGGCCGTGAAGGACAAGTCCCAGTCCCTCCGACACCCCAAATCACGGCTGGCACCCCAGAGTCTTTTCCTCCCGGCCCAATCCCAGCCCTCTCCCTATTGGCTCCATTTGTCCTGCTTTCGGTTCCCTTTTTCCTTGGGGGAACTGTCCCAGTTTCAGCTCAGTTCGGTTCCTGTTTCCTGATAGCAGGCCCGGGACGGGGTGCCAGACACGGGGGCAGACTTCCAGCCTGCCATCGTTAGCAAATGACCTCTCCTCTCTGGGCCTCAGTTTCCCATCTAGGTACTGGAGGTCCTGGCGGCACCTACGTGGGGGCTGCTGAGCGTGAAATGAGACAACTCAGGTAAAGCTGGTGGGGCAGTGTCCGCCTGGGGGGGGTAAGAAATATTCACGTTGCCCCCCCAACACCTGGGGCCAGGTGAGCTCAGGTGAATGGGAAACACATTCGTTGAAATAACAAATTGATTTTGAGCTCCCACTACGTGCCAGGGCCCTGCTCGCGTGGGGGACACAGCGGTGAAGCAGGTGACCCAGACCCCGCCCGCCTGGAGCTCCTGTGCTTCGGGGTGGGGACTTGAATAAAAAGTAAAGTGCACAGAATGTCGGGTGGGGGGGAGGTCAGTAGAGACTGGCGCAAGACGCCGGCACACCACTTCTCACAGCAGCTGCCCTGCAGGTGCGGCGGGGTCTCCACGCCAAGGCGAGTGTCAGCGAGCCGGGCCCCTGCAGCGGGTGGGGGTGCGGCCCGCGGCAGGCCTGCCCCGCTTTCCCCCTGCGGATCGGGTGACAGGGCAGAAGCCTACGACCCTCGGGTGCGCAGGGGACACGGAGGCCGGGAGAGGTGCAGGCGCGGTCGGAGGTGTCCTGAAGGTACCAAAGACCCGGGTGACCTCTGGCTCAGTGTCCACGGGCCTGGCGCCCAGAAGAGCCCCGGGAACGGTCCTCTTAGGGGGAAGCTGCTAGTGATCACGCAAATGCCACCCGTGTGCTCGGGCCCTCAGAGGAGCCAGGCCCGTTCTCCTGCCTTCCCACGCGGGGTCCTTTTCTCCCTGCGCATCCCCGTGCTATGCGATCGAGGCTCCGCGAGGCAGCCCACGAGTCCCAGGGCGCACAGCAGCCACTGCGGCCGG